>JAQFZP010000266.1:0-43382 GCA_034695745.1 Geophilus truncorum | reverse complement strand
ACCCGGTTCGAGTTTATCTGCCATATTGAACTTGTGACTTGCCCAGAAGAACTTCAAAATGGTACGAAAAAGAACGGGTTTGTGTCGTTTAAAATTAATCTGTCAATACTCTAAAATCGCTCGCACTCACTGCGCATTTTAACCAATTTTCCACGCATCGAATTCGATGCGATACTCCCGCACTAGTCTCAAATTTCACATTTTACAGGTTGTTGTTGTGGTAACGCCTCTCTCTCACTCGATCTTCTCTTTTAATTCACACTTTAAATCCTCTTCACCAACCACTATAACCCAAACACCCAATGCAAAAGCGAGCTAAAGCTTGATTTAAATGGATATTTACAAGGTTTTTCGGTCGGATCTCGAAAAGTGACGAATTAATCACAAATGTGATAACCCAATTTGATTTTGCAGAGTTTTTTCGGGTTCGGACAAACGGCCGAAATCGACATCGTGCTCGATGGCGCCGAGACGCGTAAAATGACCGAAATGAAGACCGAAGACGGCAAAAAGGAGAAATATTACCTTTATTTCGACGGGGAGTCGGTGTCCGGCAAAGTACGTTTGTTTACTTTGAAATTTAGCAACGAGACGAGTGACGTCATTTGTTTCTCGCAGGTAAACATCTCGCTGAAGAAGTCTGGAATGAAACTGGAGCATCACGGCATCAAAATAGAATTTATCGGTCAAATAGAACTGTATTACGACAGAGGAAATCATCACGAATTCACGTCGCTCGTCAAGGAGCTCGCCAGAGTTGGCGAATTGTCGCAAAATGTCAGTTACGACTTTGATTTCGCGCAGGTAGAAAAACCGTACGAATCTTACACCGGCGCCAACGTCAGATTGCGGTAAAACGGGAAACTAGTTTTAAAATTTGTCAAAAAAATTGATAAACTTGTGATTTTATTTTAAGGTATTTTCTACGAGTTACCATAGTGAAACGTCTGAGCGACGTGGTTCGGGAGCTGGATTTGGTGGTGCACACACTGTCGTCGTATCCCGAAATGAACAACAGCATCAAAATGGAAGTAGGAATCGAGGATTGTCTTCATATAGAATTCGAATATAATAAATCTAAGTAAGAAAAAGACGTGAGATGATGATGATGATGATGATGTTGAAATGTTTTTATTTAATTTTTTCAGATATCATTTAAAGGATGTGATCGTTGGAAAAATCTACTTTCTGTTGGTACGAATTAAAATCAAACACATGGAAATTGCCATTATCAAACGAGAAACGACCGGTTCGGGGCCAAATACTTTTAACGAAAACGAAACTATCGCTAAATACGAAATTATGGATGGCGCTCCAGTTAGAGGTATAAAAAAAAAAAAAAAATTTTAAAATAATTTATTTTTCAATTTTTATTTATTTTAATTTCCAGGTGAATCTATTCCAATCCGAGTATTTCTGGCCGGATACGATCTCACGCCGACGATGCGTGACATAAACAAGAAATTTTCCGTACGGTATTACCTAAACCTAGTCTTGGTCGACGAGGAAGAAAGGAGATACTTCAAACAACAGGAAATCACCCTGTGGAGGAAGGGAGAACGACTGAGAAAAACCATTCAGCAACCGGCCAACGAAAACACCAAATAGCTTCATCACGCATAGTCAATTCTTAAGTTCAACTTTAATTCTGAAAATAAAAATTTAATAATAAAAAAAAAACAAAAAAAACCAAAATGGTGAGAAAAACATTTGTACATACCGGAGTTTGTGCGGACCGATCGTCATTGTAATATTAAACGATTAATAATATGAATAAAAAAAATTTCTAGTAAGGGGAAAAAGAAAGATGACATTTTTAGTTTCAAGATTGTAATTTTCGGCAAAAATATTCAACAAACATTTCTCGACTTTACATCGTTCAACAATAAATTACACTCACAATAAATTAATAACACTTCTCTAGGGTTTTTGTACAATTTTTTTTTATACATTCAACAAGGATAGAACTTTGCTAAAATGACGAAAACTAAATTTTTCTATCTTTTTATTAAAATTAAAATTAATTAATTAATTAATTAATCAATCGCTGAAAACTAGAAAATAAATTCGAACAATTAAATCTAGAAACATCGAAATTCAATTTTTTATAATTAAAAAATTGGAAACGAAGGGAATTTAAGTAGAAAAAACGGAATTTAGAAACCTATCGATGAGCTCGTCAACCTGAGAGTGGGCGGAGGTCAACTTTGACCTTTTCCTCGTTGCTCAACATTCCCACGGTCGGGAAAAATCCGCCTTTCGGAACCGTCAACTCTTTCCGTCCGATCGTCTTTCCGTTTCGCGTAAAAAATACCTAAATAGAAAAAATAAAAATTTTTAATTTTTGGTTTTAATTTTTGTTTTTTTTAAGTGATTTCTACTTGAACTTTAACGCCATTTTCGTCGCCTTCGTTCCACCAATCGTCGTCTTCGGACTCGCTGTGCGATCCGTCGCGTTCTTGTTCGTCCGATTCGATCGCTTCGTCGATGCCGTTCGACGACGACGGCGACGTGTCGCGGGATTCGTCACTGTCGAACGGACCCACGTAGTCGCGCGGGAATATGAGACCGCAGCCCATGATGTCCCCTTTGTGGCACCGCGGTCCGAAAGGGTTCCCGACACCGCTTCCGACGAATATTTTACCATCGTCTGAAATATTAAAGCACAAAATGTCAATATTTAGTCGAAATTTATCGTTTTTTGGCAAATTTTTACGAATTTCGACATTTTTAAACAAAATTTTATCGAGTTCCGACATTTTTCGACAATATTTTATCAAATTTTGATATTTCTCGACAAAATTTTATGAATTTCGACATTTTTCAAGATTTTTCAATAAGATTTCATCTAATTTCGATATTTTTCGATAAATTTATTCGATAAATTTAATTAATTCGACTGGATAAATCACCCGCATGATACGCTATAGACCCCTTGTTCCACCCGGGGTGTCTGTGTTTGGGATAATCCCTCCTAGCAACCCCAATGGCAATGTAGCAATTTTCTCCAGGATCCACGATTTCGATCTCGAAGTAATGCGACGTGGTGGTGAGTGGCCATCTGGCTTGAGCAAGTCCCACGTCCACGATGCTTTTCCCCCGTCCGATGTACTCCAGAATCTGGCCGTTGACCGTGATGTCGTGGAGCCTCGACCACTCGTCCTCGTGACTATCGATGGACATGACCGTGTCTTCCTCGTCCATCCAGTTAATGTCCAGCGTCAATCGAATTTCCTCCCCTGCCGAATTCATCCCGACGGCCGGAAATAAACCGGACTGTGGCCACTGAATCAACGCAGACCCAATCTACAACAAATACAACAACATAATTTCAATAAAATTTTATTAAATTCACGGCATTTTAAACCTCTTTCCCGTTCCTGGTGAAAAAAATTGGGACTAGTGGCCGATCAAACTCGTGAGTGACCACTTGATCGAACTTGACGCCGCAGCCCATGCGGTCGCCAGTTTCGCACTTGGGTCCGAACGCCGTACCCCTTTGATGACCCTTGTAAAGTCGACCGTCGTCGGCGTGATAACCGACCGAATGAGCGAAACATCCGGGTTGTTTGTCCAGTGGGAATCGAATAGGCACTAAACCGATGGATATGGTAGCTGCCATTCCTGTGTCCACTAACTCTATTTCGAAGTAATTGTGGTCTGGAGACAGGGGTTGTGCCGCTACGTAAACTCCGACTCGTTCCGCGTCGTCGGGAACGTAACTGGAATTTTTTTTAAAAATAAAAATTTAAGAAAAAAATGTTTAAAAAGTGAAAATTTTTAATTTTTATATTTTCTTTCCCACCTGATTACGTCACAATCGACGTGCATTCTCTCGTATCTCATTTGTCGCTTGACCACGTCCACTTTTTCTCGTCTGTCGCGTCGCATTCGGGCCATGAGAGATGTCATCAGATTCTGTTGAATGACGCCATCCATCCTATCAAAGGAGCCGAAAAGCTGAAAAATACATTTTAATAAATTTTAGTGATAAAATTCACCACTAGTGAAACGAAAGTTGAATAAAAGTGCACGAAAATAGGTAATAATCATGACGACACGACACGACACGAGCGGTTACAATTCGTTACCTTCTTGACAAGGAGTAAAAAATGGGGGCTGACGCAACTGAGCATTAACCCACAAGGGTGTGAAGAACGGAGGACCGACTTAATTAGTAATGGTTAGTAAAGCCAAAAAGCTGTGAGAAAGAGTGGTTATAAAAAAGAAAATAAAATAACGTAGTGAGTTGTAGGTGATTTCGACGCAATCAAACACGAATTCGACGCACAAACACGATTTTGTACCTAAAGTCTTATCTCGATGAATTAATTAACTTGTCCTCACTCGTAGCCACTCGACGAGTGAAGTGGACGTGCGAACCGACTCGAGAACTCGTGCCAAATCGGGGTCGGGGGATGCGAAACTTGTTTATCAAACTGTATCGGAAGAGAAAACGAAATTAATTTATTAACGTCGTGTGCGGCGCCATTTTGGATTCCACTTACCCGAATCGTGCGATATTTTTGGTGCTGCGTGCCAATTAATTTCGTGCTGGTGCGCGACGAATTCGTGCTGAAAAATACGTATTTTCGGTTTATCGATCGGTGTTTACGGTGGCAGCGAAACTAATGTTTACAAACACTCTCTAGATGGCAAGATGGCTGCCCCGATGAGACACGTGGTCGGCGTCAGCCTATCACGTCGCGAGTTGCAAACCTGCCGTCCTTAGCTCGGTGGCAAAGCCCAACCTGTTTACATGGAAGAAATTTTTCCCTTTTTGCACGCTCATTTTACACTTTTACATCGCCAAAAATGGGCTGTTGGTTCGTGAAGCCAGCCGAGAGTGCGCAAACTGGCAAACCGGAGGCCGTTAAGTACTCCTGGTAGCGCAAAATTGAATTATTCAGCTTGTTGCTCGCGATTTCCACTTCATTTTTTTTATTTATTTATTTTTTTATTCTAGGGATGAACGAGCTAAAATCAATCCCGCTGAATTTACCATCGAGAAGTTGCAGCAGGGAACAGCGGGAAGATCACCCGGGACCGTCAATGGACAGCAGTTCGTCATCAGCAATTGCGAAGTAAACAAAAAATGACGTCACTGAAAAAGAAATATTCGAATTTATGGGGGAAAATAATTAAATTATTGATGAAATGTGACGTGTAACGGTAGAAATGTAACGGGGAAGTGAATCTCGGTTGTTAGTAACCATGACAACGGTGATTTATCATTTTGTTTACATTTGCAGGAATCGAATATTTACATCTTTGATCATTGCAACATGGTCACCATAGACGACTGCACCAAGTCAAATATTTTCATCGGTGCAGTCAAAGGCAGCGTTTTCGTGCGAAATTGCAGCGAATGTAAATTCGTGTTGGCGTGTCAGCAATTTCGGGTTCGAGATTGCCAGAAAATCGACGTGCGACTGTCTGTCTCGACACAACCGATCATAGAATCGAGCAGTGGCGTCAGATTCGGTTGTTTTTGCTTCAATTACGATCAACTCGAAAGTGAACAGTTGTTTTTTGAGTGTTGGGATTTTTATACTTATATAATTTTGAATTTTCAGGTCATTTTCGAAGCGCCAGTTTAAGCGAATTCAATAACAACTGGAACGACGTTCACGACTTCACTCCGATAGAGGGCGAAACAAATTGGAGCTACATTTCAGAAGTAAGAAAATATAAATTTTAAAAATGTAAATAAACTTTTTTTTTTCCTCTAGGAAATTAACGCGGAATTTAAATTCCCGTTACCAACATCGGAATTTTCCGGTATTAACATTTCTACGACACCTGCCGATAGTTTCGTGCCCCAAACATTAGGAACGAGAAGGCGCAACAGCGACGAAGTATAAAAAGATTCAACAAACATTTTTAAAATGTTAATTTCTTCTTTTTATCTCGTTAGTCTTGTCTGACCGTATTTTTCAACGACGGACAATCGCACCAAAGAACGAAATCCTTCATTCGAGCCGTCGCGAGTTCTGGAACTAGTTCTCGTCTCATCAACACCAAAGAAGTGTCTTTAGAAGCGGAAAGTGCAAAAAATATTTTCAACACCGACTCGTATTCGCAAATCATTTCGAGAGGCAAAACTAAAAAAACAAAAATTAATTTCTTATAAATCTATTTACAAACATTTAATTAATTTTCAGGTCCCGTGATTGGTTTGGAGTACAACGGTGTTGGTTGCGTACGCGACTGTCAAACGACGGCCATGAACGTTGCCAAAGACACCGGATCCACGGGCCTCTTGTACGTGAGCAGCAACGCGGCGATGGCTGCCAAACAGATCGACGGTTTCTTCAACTACGCGTGCGTGCAAATGTCGTAAACAAACGTCCATTCGTGCCTTGTTGTCGTTCGCCTTTTTTCTTTTTCTACTTTTCCATTTTTACTCCCCATTTTCAATTATTGTCTATGTTTACACACGATTCAACGAATAAATCACTGTAGAATATATTAAAAAAAATAAATGTGGATTTGTCGGTTACGACCGGTTGTATTTTTGGCTGACGTCCATCGCTTTGTTGACGATTATTTCCGCAGTTTCTTCAGAACTCTTAAAAAAAAAAAAATTTAAAAATTTAAAATAATTTCTAAAATATGTTTAAAAATTGATTTTACGTTGTTAATTGCGGATAACATTTGTTCTATGTCGGTAGTTGCGAGAAGTTGTCGCCGGAGACCCACGAAAAGAGCTACGGCCACGTAGGGTAAAATTCGAACTGCGCCACCTATGACTCGATCCCAGATTCGGATCAGCGAAGACACGGGAAGAACGCCGGCGAAACAGCGGCAAAACCACTGGTGAAGCGGCATGTTGTTGAGACCCAGGGTGTTCAAGTGGTCACTCAGTTCCTCGTCTTCTTTGGATAAAACGACGACTGTGCAGTCGATCTTGAAAATTTAAAATATTAGTTATGATTTTTTAAAGGTGTTGTTAGTGATTTTCTTACTAAATTTGCCACTAAATCGTAGTATTTCTTCGCCGTGTTGAACATGTTTCTCGTCAACCAATAGGCTTCTTCCTCAGTTTCGCAAAGTTCGCTAAAAATGGTGGCGAATGCGATGAAATGTTGCGAATTTGCCTCCGTTTCCTAGTAAATAAAAATAAATTTTTTTATAAAATATTTCTGAAATCTCGATGATTTAAACCTGTTTCTCGTGGTTAAACATCAGTTTTCGTTCGGCTTGGAAATACATTTTCAAAAATCGAATGGGTGTTGGCGTTTCCGATGTGGCCACTTTCATAACTCTTGAAAAAAAAATATGAAAAATTTCATCAATTTCCAAAGCGTTTTAAAGTTTTTAAAATTTTTGCTCACGAAATTGTTTCGTGCGTTTGAACAAACATTTCTTTTCGCACGTTCCATACGAAGTCGTGGTTACTTTGAAATCTCGGTAACACTTCTAGAAAAAAAAATCACAAATTCGTAACATTAGTTGTTATTTTTATAGGAATATTTAAAAACATACTCAAAAGAATTTTCCACGTCAACATTCGATACACAGCGGGAAGCGGAAATCGAACACAAAACTGCGCCAACTTGACATCGTCAATTTCGTTGTCTTTGAATAAAATTTCCAGTGATTTCTTCTCCTGAACGCTCGGAAATCCCACTTTTGAGTAATAATACGAGCGAAAATTGCGCTGGTCGTCTTCCATTACTGAACCGGAAGCGCCGCTCGACCGGTCGCATCGCGCTTGAAAATTAGACGCCGCGATCTCTTCGCAGTTATGACGTCTGTTTCATAATCTCGAATCGCTCCGGTTGACTAGGATGAATAATTAGACGCCCTTTCGAACCGAAGTGATCTTCAAAAAAAATTAAATAAAAAAATAATAATAATTAAAATAAGGAAATTATAAATACATTTCCAACTAAAAACGTGAAAAATCGATTAACAAAGTTGAAAAACAGGAAACGCTTTAAAACTAGTATTCCCACGAAACAAATTAAAAATTCACGTAAAATTAAAAATAAATAAACACATTAAGTCATTACAAACCCGAAAATTTATAATAACAATAATAAAAACAACAAAAACAATTCTTAATTTTTTTTACTTAAAACTCATGATCAGCCATTTTCTTTTTATATTTGCATGAATCAATGGACTTTTCGGGTGATCCATCAAATGGTCAGTTAAAACATCCATCACGAATCCCCGAGCAGTGGACACACTTGAAAAAAAAAATTTAGAAAAAAAATTTAGAAAAAAAAAATGTCCGATAATTGATATAAAACTTTTGGACACTTTGTGTAATTTTAATCCTTTGTTGTCGTGTTTTGTTTACGAGGGATTGAGCGAAAATAATTAATGGAGTGCGAATTCAAATTTATGCCGACTGCAGATAATCGTGGGTGATTAAAAAGTTTTCTTTTCTCGCCTACAAACATCGACATATTTTGCCCGTGATTGATGAAGTTTTATCACCACAACTTCACTCATCGAATCTCTTGTCTTTTAAATTTAATTCTGCTACTTCATCTGCACTTCATTTATCAAAAACGATCATCGAAACTTTAAAAAATAAAAAATTATTTGAAATTTTTTTTGAAAATTGCAAATGTGAAATAAATTTTGGACAAGAGTGGACACTGGTCAGGGAATTTACAGGCGAAAGCCATGTGCGTCTCGCTAATTAGTGGCACCCACCCGAGTAGTGGCCCGTGGCCCCCGTTTCCATGACGACCGGGAGTGGGGTTGCAGCTCCAGGCGCAGGTGGTGTCTTTCCCGCGCTGGCGTCGTCATGACAACGCACTGGCATAGTGTGGCTGGTTGCCATGGCGACGCCAAACCACACGCCAGGGTTTGGGGCGCGCGTCTCTTCAATGCGAGCGCCAAAATATTTTTTAATTGGCTCCAATTTCACCCACGCGTTTTGCGCCATTTTTATCGCGCCATTTTCCCCCTCTTTTTCGCTCCGCCATTTTCTTTTGCATTTTTTAAAAATGTTTTTTAATCATATTTTTTTTCCCTTTCTGCTTCTCTTTTCTAAAGATAGATAAAAAACATCGAGGAGGGGGTGAGTAATCCTCTTGAGGTACAGGGGAATTGTGGGATTTGTTATTTTTTCGAACGAGATAAAACTTTTTCTCTTTTCTCTCCCTTTAACCACTTATTTATTCGCACAAAACCAGTTAATTTTCATTCCAATTATTTCTTCTTTTCGTCATTTTCAGTTGTTGTTTTCATTTATAAAAAAAATGTTCACAATTTTTCAATTTTCTTCCTCTCGTAATTTTCGTTATTCTTCGCAACAGAAAAAAAAAAAGAAAATTCGAAAAATAGTATTATTTTCACTATTTTGCAACAGCTGCATTTTTGTAAATTTTCGTGCTCTGCAAAGTAGATGTAAATAATGGCACTTTTAAGCCTAATCCGCCATTTTGTCGGGGTGTTTTCTCAAGATGTACAGTCCAGTTGTGCGAGTTGGTTGCTAGGCAACCCACTTGGCCTCATTAGAAACTCGGGCCACCAACGCCCCCTCGTGTCCTTCATTATTCTCTTCCTCCACCACCTCTTTTCTTTCATTACGTGACATCACTTCCGGTTTCACCACCTTAGGAATTTCGGAGGTGTCGTTAATTAAAAGTAACAAACCCGGAGCGCGATCGATAATTTCGCATCTCCAAACTTAACACGATCAAATCAACAACTTTTCCCACAAAGACAAAAATAAAATAAAAATAAAAATAAAAATAAAATAAAACCATCAAAAAATTGACGATAATAAATATTAAAAATTTTTTTTAGCTTCAATTTAATTTTTTTTCCCTCTGAAATTTTCCCGCCCATAATTTTTTTCCCCTTTTCCCCCGTCGCCATGACGACCGAGTGACCAGTGCACGCGACGTCTTCCGTGGCCGAAGGCGTCGGCCGCTGGAATGTTGCAAAGTGCGTGGTCCCCGTCGCCATGACAACCCCCACGCCCCCTCAAGGTAGAAAGTGCAAACAGCACGAAACCTGCAACGCCAGCGTCCCAAACACACGACCCGAGATAGACGAGTGGGCGAGCCCACTTTCAGGCGGACATTTCGAGCAACGCACCGAAGCCGACCCCGAAAAACTCCCCGAAAAACATACACAAAAAAAAAAACACACAAAAAAAAAAAAACATTCTCCTCGCCCTCGGTCCACCTCGTGTGCACCTGACAAGCCGCACGTGAGCAGCAGCCATGAATTATTACGACCTCGGCAGTGGCGCCTGTCGTTCGCGGACCCCGAGGGGTGCGGGGGATTTTGTTCGAGAGATGAATCAGAATCGAGAAAATAATAAAAGAAAAATACAAATTATATAAAAATGGTTTTTGGCGGGAAACGCAATTTTTGTGCGCATGCGTAATTATTATCGATCGTTATTCGAACCAGTTTATCGGAAATTCGTCTGCAAATTCGGAGAAGGATTTCGGTCGCGATCGGGCGAATTGGAGAAGCGCGCGTTCGTGTTCGCGTTCGGAGCGCACCATTCCCGGCTCCCCTGGAAACGCGAGGGGGGGAAAAGAGAAAGAGAAAGAGAGAGAGAGAGAGAGAAAAGAAGAAAGCAGCATTTGGTGTGTTGGTTCTTTCGTTCACGTCGTATCGCGTTGTTTCGTGCGGTTCTAGCGAGTGCGCATGCGCAGTAGGGATGCGCAGTAGTTGGCGTGCGCATCGGTAAATGGACAAGAGCCCCCAAGATGGACGGCGACCAGTTGTGGCGTCTCGTCTCGGTCGCGTAACCGCCCGGCCGATCCAATCAGGAGGCAGGTGAAAGGTAAAATCGTAGTGGTGCGTCGGATCGTGTAAATCGGTCCGGTGTGTCGTGGGCCGGCGGCGTTCGTTCGTTCGTTCGTTGGTTCGTTAGTTCGATCGGGATTCGATCCGAGTAATATGCACAAATCATGGACGAGATGGGCGAGCTCCCGGATCGAGCGATTGCCGACTCCGACTCACCACCGCCAGAGGCGCCTCCGGTCGTGGACCCCGAGGACGAGGAGCAGCCAGACCTGATCAGTGCGCACTCGCTGTCGCCCAGCATTTCTCGGTCGGCCGTCGCCGTGAGCGTGGCCAACATGATCGACGCGGGCGACTATCGCTCACCTATGAGCGATGCCACCTATCAGACGCTCAACGGACGCATGTCGCCGGGATTCGGCACCGCTTCGTCCTACGCCACGCTCACTCCGCTACAGCCGCTGCCCCCCATCTCTACCATGTCGGACAAGTTCAGCCACTACTCGCACGCCGGGGGCAGCGTGTCCGGCAGCTTCACCCTCATGCAAAACAACGCGCTCGGCATGGCCATGGGCAACTACCAGTACGACAAACTGCCCGGCATGAGTCCGCCGCACTACTCACACTCGCCGGGAACCAACGGACTCGGAGCGCTCGGACTCCAGCAGAACTCGCCTCTCTCGCCGCATGGACACGGCGTCGTCAGTCCGCACCACGGAGTCAACGTCGGCGTCAACGTTGGTGTCGGAGTCGGCGGCGTCGGAGTCAGCTACTCTCAGAATGGACTCAATTCGCCCAAGTCGCTCTCGCCCAACGGATTTGAGTCGTACGCCCACAGGGAACTGTCGCGGGGACTACAGCCGCCGCCCAGTCCGACGGGGTCGTTGCACAACCCCATGGGCGCCGGCGTGCCCAGTCTCAACGGGCTGCACACGCCGCACACGCCGCCGCAGCACCTGGTGCACGCGCCGGCCCAGGGCGCCTCGACGCCGCCCAGCAGCCGGGAGGCCAGCATCAGCAACGCGCAGACGCAGCAGGCCCAGGTCCAGTCTCAGGGCCCCTCGCACACGCCCACGCAGTCCGCGTCCACGCCCGGCGTGCCGTCGTCAAAGTCGGCCGTGGCAGCGGCTGCGGCAGCCGTGTCGCCGGTCGGCACGACGACGAGCGCGTCGGGCGGCGGCGCGGTCGGAGCAAACGCCTCGGCGGGAGGTGTCGGCGGCGGAGGCTCGGGCCCCGGGGCACCGGGCTCCGAAGTCGAAGAGATCAACACCAAAGAACTGGCTCAGCGGATTAGCGCCGAACTCAAACGCTACTCCATCCCTCAGGCCATCTTTGCGCAAAGAGTCCTCTGCCGGAGCCAAGGCACTTTGTCCGACCTGCTTCGCAATCCCAAACCATGGAGCAAACTCAAGTCGGGCAGGGAGACTTTTCGCCGCATGTGGAAGTGGCTTCAGGAACCCGAGTTTCAAAGAATGTCTGCCCTCAGACTTGCAGGTAAAAAAACATTAAAACATTTTTTTATTTTATATTTATATTTTTATTAAAAAAAATGGGATATTTTTATTTTTTCGGGTCCAATTGGGGGTTGGGCTTCGCTGCACGCGCGCTCTGCCACGCAGGAAATGCGACTGCGCAGGTGCACGCTGCCAGGCTGCTTCCTGTCGAATCCGCTATTGTTTTCCACCCACTCGCTCTCTTTTAAAAACTCACCTGGCGACCGATTCCCACGTAAACAATCGCAAATCGCCCCACCTGCCGACCGATTCTCGCATTAACCAACCCAAAGTCCCAAACCAGCCTCAATTTGCACCGAATTCTCGCAGATTTTCTCGAATTAATTAATTTTAAAAATTTCCCTCCTTTATATTGCCGACCCCCTGTTTTATTAATCTGCCTGGGAGAGTCCACGAGTCGCTCGGGGGGTGGGGGGAAATGGTAAGGGGTTGTTGTGTGCGCGCATCCGCTGCATTATTCACCAGTCTGTGACCCGCCATGCGCGTGGGGGAGAGAACAGAAAGAGTGAGGGGGTGTGGGGGGGATGTGGGGAGGTGGAGTTGGAGTTGGTGGTGGAGATGGAGGTGGTGGGAGTAGTGGAGGGGTCGCCAACGAATGGTTGGTTCCCCTTCTGGCAGTGTGCCAGTATCCATTAGTCCCACGAGGGGGAAGGGGGAGAAAGAGGTGGCTCATTATCCCTCGCACAAAAGGTGAGTTTCTATGATTGGCATATACACTCTTTTGTTTTCACTCTCTCTCTTTTTTTCAAATAAAAATTTTATATAAAAAAGATGTAAAAAAATGGCGCCCGATTCCCTCTTCCGGCAATTTTTTCAAGTTTTTATTTTTTTGGATAAATGATGAATTTCAAAATTCAAATATTTTAATTTATTTTTGGTTTGTTTTGATTATTAAGGTTTAAATAAAAATAAATGAAAATGGAAATGGCAATGGAGGGTTTGTTTGTTTTTGTTTATGTGACTCGAGATTTGAAAAGGGTCTGTCGAAGAGAGCGTTGGTTGTTTTTAAATATCAAGGTCAGTTTGCTCGTCCGTGTTGCTCATCTCGTTCTCGTTCTCGTTGCGAGTTCGCTCTGCTTTTGTCTCCTCCATCCCCTGTCGTGGCGAGTGGTTGTGGTCCGTTTCCTTCACTGACGCCGCCTCGAGAGCACTAGAGCGTGCCAAGTGGAAAACGAGACCCCCCTCTTTCCTTCATCCACCCCCTCGTAAAACCCTCCCAACTCCCCTTTTCACTCGCGCACCCCTATTGTTAAATTCGAACATTTTCTTCTCCCAAAAATTCAAAAAATGCAAAAAAAAATTCCAAAAATCACCGCCATTTTGATTTACCAAGAAAATATAAAAAGTAAATAAAAATTCACAATTTTATCAATTTTTTTTAATATTTAAATTCCCCAAATTTCAAAATTTTACCGCCATTTAGTTTTTATTTCCTTAAAAAAAAAAAAAAAAGAAATTTGAGAATATTTTTTTACAGCGACCGGTCGGTCACTTGTTGAACTTTTTATTCCCGGAAATCGATGCGAGTCATCACCCCCTCCCTTTAATTTTTTTCCCTTTAAAAAATTATTGGTTTCTAAATACTCCGCACAAGTTGGGCTTCTCCTGCCCACGCTGCGTGATGCAGCGAAGCCGAGCGACTCACTCTCACTCATTCAACCGTTTTCCCTGAATGACGTCACCGGAAGCCATTTCCACGAAAATATTTCGCCCTCAAAAATATTCCCTTTAACAATGACCGATAATTGTGTACAAACACGCGCCTCCTCTCTTCCGTTGCCACGACGACCAAACACTAACGGTCACTCGTGGCTCCACTCGATGCACCCTGTGTTCGGACACCCTCGACCGCGTCAATAAATAAAGATGGCGGCGATAATGATTTAATTTCCTACACCTGATCCCCGATACCCCCCTTTTGGGGACACGGGGGGGTCAGCGATGCACTCGTCGGGGTCCGTTGCCCCTGGCAACCGACGAGTAAATTCCCAATGTTTTGTAAACACGTGAAAAGAGTGGAAATGGAAGCCGAGTGCAAAGGGGTGGCTAACAAAACGGAAATAAATTTCATGAATTTCTCCTCGCTTTTCGTTCGGGTGTCCAAAATGGCCACTGCACCATCGAGGCTCCCAATTAAAATTTGGCCGCGCCATCTGGCGGTGGACGCGTGAATTTTTAATTGGCAGAAGCACGACGTCGTCTTGGTGGAACCTCGTAATTAGCGTTTGATTAGCAACGACCCGAACAGCCACAGGTGTCGCTGACCACCCCCTGACATCCCCCACACCCCCATTGACCCCCCCCCCCCCATAACCCCTTTCTTGCGCGTCCTTGATGCTCAGTGTTTTGGCAACTGTTACCAATGACGTCATCGCTCATTTCGTGGCCTTGAGTCACTCACTTTTTTTATTTAAATTTTTTTAACCCTTTTTTTCTATTTTTCTACCCCTATTTTTATTCCCCCAGTGCTCCGTGTCATCGTCCTTGATTTTTTCTCTCGTTTCGGATCGAAGTTGAGATGTAGGTGAAGGTTGGGTTGGTTTTTGCCCGATTTTGCCACCAGGGGTTGGGTTTTTGGTTTTTGGGGTATTTTTGTGACTTTTTTTTCGTAGTAACGAGTTAGTCGAGGCAGGTGCGGTATCACGTGAGTGGGTGGATGAAGTTAATCACCTGGCGGGCGACGTAGCGTTGCTGTCTAATGGCGGAGGGGGTTTGTTGGTGTTTCGTAGTCAAGGCGACCGCAGACAAAGGACAGTTGGGTTGGAAATTTGTTTTAAAAACAGTTTGGGAAAAAAACATTTTTTGTTGAGAAATATCGCGAAGGAGGGTGGAGGGGGAGGTGAAGTGAACGGAGAAAGTAAAAAAATGGCGGATTTTGAGGAAAATTTGTAACTGTTTGTTTTGTTTTTTTAAATAATGTTTTTGAGATTTTTTTAAGGAGTGGGGTATGTGGTGGGGAACGGGTGGAATTGTGGGAAAAGTGAGGAATAATAAATAAAATGGTAGATTTTGGTTTTGAAAATTCCCAAAATGTCGAAATCCGTTTTAAAAATGTTGTTACAGTAAATCAAAATGAGGGTTTCTGGGAAATTTTTCCGATTCCAGCAGATGTTAGTGGAAAATTCCCTTTCTTTGCTTTGTTTTATTTTGAACCGAAAAATAAGAAAATAAATTTAAAAATAACGAATTCCATTCGAATTTTTTGAATTTCTAAATTCAAAACTGTGACAAAACTTAAATTAAAAAAATCGAAAATTCCGAAATTTGCACAGTCATCAAAATTTTGAAAAATTTCCATTTTGCCACGTCGCAAAACGCAAAAAGACAAAAATTGCTCAAAATCGCACAAACATTTGTCGTAAATCACGGTTTACAACATGCCATTATCTCAGTCGTAACGTGTTGTGGTATAACGTGGTACGCAATGACGTCACGAGCCGGCGCTTATAAATGGACTCTTGCGGCTCAATTGACAACCCCTTTACTTCCTTTTATCGTTCGGCGGTCGGTTATCGTACGAGTGGAGGGAAAACTAGAAAAGGGGGGATGATGGGAGAAGGGGTCGTCAATCGGTGGACATTTCACGATAAAAGAATATCTCGCTCGCGGCCCCATCTTCCCAAACCCCCTCACCCCTCCCCTACCCCTCCATCTTGTCAAAATGGCGTCACAATCGACAAAAGGTAATTAAAAACATGCACAGACCAAGGTAAATGGCACGGAAAGATAAAACCAGATTAAAGCGGAAGAAAAAAAACCCATCATCAACACACAACCCCCATACCCCCCATATCCCCACCTCCTCCTCCTAGACGTGTCGATAACCCCCGCACTCGACAAAAGACACTCGTCATCTAGAGAAAATCTCTCTTGCGGCGAAAAAGTTTGCCAAAATCGTCGCGTGGCGTGGGGATAAATCTGGAATTACCCCCACTTTTAAGACGTGGGGGGTAATTCCGTGTTGGTAATTAGCAGCTTGTTTTCGGTTGTCGTAATGACCAGTTTCTCCCCTTCGTTTTAATACGTGTGAGTTAATGAGTGTAAAAGAAGTGGGGGTAGAAGAAATGGGGGTAAGGAGGTGGACGATTCCCAATCAATTTAATTGGCTACGTAATCCCGTCGGCGCCAAGGGCAAGGTCGCCCGACTTCGATCTGGGAAACACCTCGACGGACATTTCGTTCCAAGAACTCCGATCGACCCCCTCCCTCTGTGGCAACCCCTCTTTTTTAACCCCCAGTTTTATCATGTCAGATGCGGATGGTGGCAATGGAAATTCAACGGGCGATGTTTGCTGAGAATCTGTAAATTTCGTTTAATTATTTATCCCTAATTTTAATTTTTGTTAAATGTAGGGGTTGTAAAAGTAGGAGTTAATGGAAAGGAAAGAGTCTCATATTGGCGGTTGCCGGTTTTGATGTTAAAAAGTACCATTTTTGAGATATTTTTTATTTTTTTCTTGCAATTTTGGGGTTTTGTTGGCAGGTAAAAGTAAGGGTGATTACGAAAATGAGGGTAATTATAAAATAGGGGATAGATAAATGAAGGGTTAAACGTAAAAGCAATTATTTTCTAATTTCCAGTAATTTGCGAGTCAATTTAAGCCTATTTTTAACCTTTTCTATTTATAGGGGTTTTGTTATGTTGGAAAGGGGGTAATAATATAAAGGGGATAAAAATGTACATCAAATCCAACATTTTACTTTTTTTTTTAAATTTATAAAATGCGAATATGGAGAATGAAAATAAATGTGTTTTAAATTTTTCCCATACACTTGGGTTTTATAAAATGTGGGGATTAAAAAAAAAAACACAGACTGGGGAGAAAATGGCAAATTAACCAGTGTATTATTTTCTCTTTTCTTTTTAATTTCGCAGGTAAGTTGATGACGAAGCAAGCGTCACCTTGTCGCGTTCCACCTTTGACTGACGGTAAGGGTGTCCCTCTTTAACCCCCCTACCCCCACCCCCACCTTCAGTGGCTTTCCTTCCCTTCCCTTTCCTTGCAACCCCACCCACTCGTGTTGCAATCATTTCCTCGGCTGGACCGAAAATTCCTGTTGTGCGTCGTCATGACGACTGGCGAGCTTCCCTGTCACAACAAAAATGGAGGCCACGCCATCATCGCCATGGCAACAGCGTTTTGTTGGGTCACTCGATGCATTTGGCAGCCCCTCGCTCGTGCACCGGCGCCATATTTCCCTTTTTAGCCCCCAGTGTCGCTTAAATTAATTAAAAACTAGGGTTGGGGGATTATCAGGGAATTGTGGGTAGTGTTTGTGAGGAACGGCGATAACTGCGAGAGAAAAGGAAAAGGGAAGGGAACAGAGGCACCTGAATCCCCGAGTTTTAGGGGTCGTTAACACGATTGCCATGGCAACCGACCACTTTAACCCTTCTTCTTTTTCTTTTCTCGCTTTTTTTACGGGAGAAAATTGGGGGTGGGGGTAAAATATTTGCTCGTTATTGTCTAAGAATCGTCGAGGGATGACGTCACGGACTAGTGGCGCATGTGTGGGGGAGTGCGAGAGCTTGATAAGCACCGACCGCGCCCATTATCCCGATGCCAGGGTGGAATGGAAGCCAGTGGAGTGGGAGGTGGGGGGAGGTCGCGGACCCAACGTGGGAACGCCACCATCCACGCCTACGCGGTTGCCATGGAAACGGAGCAAACCAGAGGGGGAAAACGAAGCCAAATCGAGGCGAGGGACACGAAATTCGGGCTCCAAACGTTAAAAGTGGGGGTAAATGAATGAGAAAAAGGGGGAGAAAAAAAGTCTTTAACGTGAGACAAAATGGCGGACATTTTGAATTTTTATATATATATTTTTGTTTTCGTTAACAAAAATCGGTTGGAATTGTGGGTAATTTAAAAAGGAGATAAAATATTTATTTCATTTTTTTTTTATGTTTGGTTTTGAGGTTTCCAAGTAAAAGCGTCCTTTTCTGATTTTGGTTTTGAATTTCGCCGCGCGATGGCAGCATTAGACGCACGACCCAGGCAGAACCGTTGTTTTGGTCACGGGATCGTCGCCATGACGACGCCACGTGCAACACCTCTCCACTTTTCACGCGTCGTTCGGTCGCCGCGTGTCTCGCGTGACCCTCGCGACTCCCCCGCGTCTCTGGTGTTCGCAACGCCACCTTCCTCCTCGTCTCGCCGTTCTCTCTCCTACCCTCCCTCCCTCCCTCCCGCCTAAACAGCCTTCCTTCGCAGCTGTTCAAGGTCATTGCAGGTGAATAAAAGTTGCTCGGTAATTAAAATCAAATCGGCCTGAATTTCTATCGATTTCAGCTTAGCACCACATTTCGCTGGCGTTTGGGTGCATGAACGCGCGCGTCCCTCCTCGTCCATTTGCGAGAAAAGAGAAGAGAGGGTGCGCATCACCTCTCTCTCTTTTTCTCTCTCCCTCGTTCCACCTGCTCAGATTCCCGCGTTCTCTTTTTTTTCCTCGGATCTCCTCCCACTCGCATCTCACTGACTCACGCACACACACACACATACACAACACGGGGTTCCATTTCCATCGCTCGACGCCACGCGGCTCCTGTTGCCGCCTGGTGACTGTTGGACGAAAACACGCACTAATTTAACAACTTCAGATTTCCTAGATGAAAGTCTAAGTTGAAAACAGTTTCGCCACTTTTGCATTATCAACAAGTGTGTAGTTTTCTGTTAAATTTTACCTTAAAAAAAAAAACAAAGACAAAATTAATAATAAAATAATATATTTTAAGTTTTTAAAGTGCTATTTTGTAATTTAAGTGTACCGGTATTTAGAGACCTTACGTGAATGAATTTATATATTTTCGCACTTGACGTCGTGTTCGTTGAAAAAAATCAATCGCAGCGATTGTTGGAAGTGGTGAAACTTTGATAAAAGTATAATGGGATAATGAGATAATTGTAAAAGTAGAAAATAGAAAATGAGAAATAAGTAAAATAAATTGGCAAAAAGTGAATAAAAGTGTCAAAAGAGTTGGTGTTTGTTGCGTTGTCGGTCGGGCGCATTTCTGATGGACGTTTGATGCCTGGAGGGAAGCTCGATCGGATCCACCAACCGATATCTCAATTATTAACGCCGCGATCCATTAATAAACTGTCACGAATTTCGTACATGCCGATATTTTGGCCCGCCTTCTATTTTAACTTCTTTTTCCTTACAAATTACGCCACCGTGCGGCGCCGTGGGGGCTAAAGGATGCTCGCCGCCCACCCCTCACCCCTCGCTCCTCCCCTCGAGCCCTCGACAGATTCCCGGCATTCCCCGCGTCGTAATCGCCTTGGGGCCCGTAATTGGGATTTGCAGGTGCCGGGAGAAGCGTCTTTCTCTGCTGCGCGCGTTCCCAGGAAGATTTCGCCTTCTTTCTTCCTAAAACCCCCCAAAACTCCCGTAGAAATACCCCCACCTTACTTAACCCCGTCGAGTCCATTAGTTTCGCATCGTTTGCCCCCACCCTCCTTTCCTTCTCCCCCCAAAAGGGTTCCACCAACGTCCCGCGCCCCGCGGGTTTGTTTTGCTGGCCACAAATTGAGCGAACGCTTGGCTAAGCAGCGTTCTTCGCTTCAATTTTTCATTTTTCAACTCGAAATAAAAAGTCTCGTTCGTGACCCCTCCCCTTCCCTCCCCACCCCACTTCACTAGCGTCTGGTCTTCGATCGAGTTCCGTGGTGCGTAGATTTCATTGTTTAAAAAGTTAATTTGATTTCCAAGCAGATTCACAAACAAAAGACCACGAAAAAGTCGCGTCTCCGCTCGCGACCCCACGCAGCGGATCGGACAAATTTTTTGGTGGGGGATTTGGAATTTTTTCTAACTTTGATTTGCTGCTTGTGGGAGAATCACGACCAACGCCTCGTGGCATGTGGTCATCGACGCATGCGCGAGAAGGTCGCATTTAGCCATCGGAGCGTGGCCGTTCGCTCGGACTGGCTGCGAGGAGCCACTCGACGGACGTCGGTGGCGCGACGCGAGGCGAGGCAAGGATGGGTGTTGACACAGGGTCCAGATAAAGCGCCCAACGTCTTGACCCACTTAGAAAAAGCCGACTTGGCAAAAAGCGCCCGTTCGTCGTTCGATTCTTTTCTTTTCTATTATATTCTATTCGACTTCGCACTTTTTCTCGATAAGGAAAGTCGTTAGGAGTCATCAAAGTTGTCGCGATGTTCTTACGATGTCGGAGAAAAAACTGCTAAAAGAAAAGTAGCAGCTACGACAGTCAAGAGTTGAAGTCGTGGGTTCGTAATTTAATTTTGCATAAGCAAATCGTAAGAAATACTTGGCTAGAAAATGTTTTCGGATAACTTCAGATGAGTCGACTAGCATTGCTCAGAGTAATTAGTGTTATCCTACTAATATTTTCGAGGTTGGAATTTGTGGTCGGCACCTACCAAACACGAAACTCTAACTCAAAGTTTTTCCCCTCTCCACATATTAGTGAGGTTTTGCAAACACAAATTTTATTAAATCCTTATTCTATATAGACCTTTATTATGCTTAAAATATGAGATGAGGTCATCATAAAAAAAAAAAAAAAAAACCCTTTCTTAAGCTATTTTATAAAATATCACTGTCAATTAGGTTGATGTCAGGAGAAGTCACCTCTCAAGTTTGAAAACAACCTAATTATAGACTGCCATTTTAACTACCATATCACTTTAACTGTTTGGATTAAATATTCTGCTATCCGACCAATTTATTGATTAAATCTATTAGCGATTTACTACATTTATGTATAACTAACTGAATTTTAAGATTTTAGTTTAAATTTATCATAAATACTTGTTCAAACAACTACGACCTAACTTGAATGAAGTTAAAGACTTAAGCTTAAAGATAACTCCCTCACACTGCTAGGGAATGTGTTATTGTTCATTATGCAATTTTTAGTATAATGAATTAAAAATGATTGCAAAACCTCTCTATTAATAAATATAGTTATTTTACACAAGATAACAACCAATAAGCATTCAAATTCAATTTTTCAACAAACAGACTTGTCGAATCGCTACATTCGCAAAGTCCGTTCCGTTTCTAACACTACGTTTCTCGTGAATGAAAAAATGCGAATCACCTCGAGGGGTGCAGCACCGGGCGACCCGGTGACCCGACATTCGATTCGGCAGAGGGTGTGCGGTGCATCCATCGCAGTGCGGCGAGGGGGTGATGAGTCCTCATTTGCATGCGGGGGCATCGAGGGGCGGGCAGCAGCTGCGCCCGCAGGCGTCTGTCATCTCGCGTAATTATAGCGAGGAGCTCGCAGACCCCTCCGAACCGAACGCACCACGAGCACGAGTGGGGGTGTGGGGTGTACAAGTGTAGAAAGGGGGTTCGGCATCGTGGCAGAAATAATAGGATGAAGATTAGACACCCCCTTTAGGAAACGCATGTGCCACAATTCCCACACAACCGTGCAATGTCCCCGCGCCCACGCGTTCGCCATCGCGTTCGCACTTTCATTCGCCATCACTTTTTTCCTCCTTAAAGTCAAAAAAAAAATTTTTTTTTGATAACTCGTCCTAGGGTCTTTATAGTCCCTCGTAAACCCCAGCCATGTGCTCTTTGATCGTCGGGGACCTGCGGGTGCCTTTGTAGCGCGAGGGCACTGTGGCGTCTCTATCGGCCATTTGCAACCCCGAGGGGAAGGGAGACCACCCCTGCAAGCGCTGATACAATTCAAAGCCTCCCTCTTTGATTCGTCGCTCCTCCCATCGCTGTCCACCTGCCGCACGGCGTCGTTTAACCCTTCTCCTAGTCAATTTCAAACCTCGAATCGATGCGCAGTTGGGCTCCAACTTCATTCCCACGTATTTGTCGAGTTAGTGCTAATTCGCGAACGAAATTCGCATTGTCGTAAACCGGCACGTAGCAAAAAAATCTAAGTAAAATGTAACAAAAAAAAGCTTTAACTTTCATGCCAGAAAGAGATGGAAGATGACAAACTGCTCATAAAGTATTTTTTTTGTAATCAGTGCAAAATACATACCGTATGATTTATACCGTATTTTCTCAAATAGTGCCCCATATCTTATTAAAAAAAATTATTTTTTCCCAAATTTTTCCACATTTTAATCCATCATTTAAAAGTGTTGAATAATGATTTTAGCATTTTTTTTTTTGCTGCATAAAACTGGACGTATTATCAAAACATATTTTTAACGATTTCGAATGCGTGTTAATTGGGACCCATGAGTTATGTGAGAAAATACGGTATATATACTGTATATATAAAAGATACCTCTAGGGCTCTACCAGGATGAGTAGACCCCAATCAATCACTAGACGGCCCTGCTGATGAGGATAGGTTTTCGAAAGTAAAAAGTTAGCTCATTTTCCCGCGTCAATTAGCCGTCTCTTGTCCATCGAGCTCGTGCTCCTCTCCTCTCCTCTCCTCCATATGCGTCCCGCGACTGCTCATTGGTTAACGAATCAATTGAAAATCATTTTCCCTTCTCCTTCTTCTCTTCTTCTTATCACTTTCTTCTGCAAGATTAATTATGAATGTTGCACCACCCATTTGTGAGCTTTTTTTCGCCCCACCATCTTAGCTATTAATAAGACGCTTCCTTATCTCGAGTCTGACGAAGAGCTTTGAGGGGAAGGTGCGGGGAAGGGTTTTCTCGCGTGGTGGGTGAGTGGGTGGGTGGGTGTCGCTTATTATGACCCTGTTTGCACGTGCCAAGAACAAAAGAAGAAACAAGATGATAGGGTGCTAATGGGCTCGCATCAAACAAAGCAGATGGCGTTCGTCTCAGCATTCGCCAAACCTCGCCAACTACGGTTCAACAAGTGATCGGTCAAAACCGGCGCCGGCCAAGAAATAACTCACCTGCACCCACATACCCCACATACCCCCCATAACCTCGCCATCACTGCCGTAAAAGGGATTAATCAAACAATTTGTTTCTTCTCTTTCGTCTAATTGCATCGGGGTTAAGTACCACTTCTCACTTTCACTCGTACTAGACATACATTCGTAAAACTTAGACATTTCAATATTGTGGCTTCGTGGTAATTCGTGAGAAATAAAATACCACTTCCGGTGTGATTAGGATCTTCAAATTGCATTTAAACGCGCTTCAAATTGAGTCAGTGCCCAACTAATCGAAAGTGACGCGCTTCGCTCCAATTCAGAGCGACTTTAAACAGCACTTCTGGCTAAACTAAATCTAACCTCGAAATTTTAGGAGCACTAAGCCGATCAATTAAAGTCGGGGTAAAAAAAATTTCGAGTCATTATCCACACCGGAAGTGGCAATAAAACGCCCTCTAAATTGCGTGACAGCTCAGCAAAAAAAAACAACACTTTTATTCACTTTTAGACTCTTGAAATTTTAGGAGCACTTAGATGACGCCCTAAAAATGTGAAAACTTTAGCTAAACCGGAACTGGGTTTGCAATCAGGTTCGAAACACCTCTATGACGAGTTGCAAGTTTATTTAATTGTTTACCCCGCGAGCCGAGCACCAAGTCCCAACTGCAAATTGAGCCAATGAGTAAAAGTCGCGTTAATTGTCAATAGATGGCGTTGCACAATGCGACTAATTCCGTCCCTCGCGAGATTCGTTGAAAAGCAGGGGGACAATGGCGGTAATTGGCGCGGAGGGGGCACCAAAAGGCACGCACCGCGTTCGTAAATAGTAAACGAGACCTTTAGTGCCAGAAGAGGTCTCCGACACAACTTCTCCCCGACCCGTCAATCAAAAATATGCAAAACGGAAAAATCTCCATTTTTTTTCCCTTTTTTTTCTTCTTTCACTTGGAATTTTTTATTTTCGGATTTGGACGAGCGACGTCGCTGCGCGTCATTAGCGCAATTGCGTTTGTATCGGGCAGGGCGTCGCGGGCGTGATGACGCAATTAGGAAACGCAATGACGGCAGGAAGGGGGTTGTTGGGGGTTTCGAGGGTTGTGCGGGGATGGGACGCGGGAGCGGAATTACAATAAAAATGAAACCGCGAGCGGCGAAATTTTTTTCAATCTCCAAAACGCTCGATAGACGAAAGCGAACGCTGCAATCAGTCGGTCCCATCGCTCGCTGAGCATTGTGTTGCACAGACGAACGCCGAGTGCGCGTGGCAGGACGTCCCTCGCCCCCCTCTTGCCTCGCTTTCCCTCCCCGCGGACCGTTCCACGAAATCCCCGTATCAGATGGTGGACATGGGTGCGACTGACAGACAAACACGAGTGTTGTTGTTGTCTTGGTCGGCGGGTTAAAAGGGTTAAATAATGCAAAAGGACCGAATGGAAGTTAGGGGAGGGGCCATTTATCACATTACGAGTTTTGTGCCTTTTTCATCGCTTGATTTGAAAAGCAAATGCGTCGAGACGCCGCACATGCGCTCCACATGGAAATGAGAGATGCGCCCGAGAAATCTCGCATTTTTTAACCGAATTTACTCAGCTTTTTATTAAGTTGCGCGATAATCCTCGAGGTGTTTCGATTTTCGGGCGTCACACGTGAGAAAATGTGCGGGGGGTGATGTTGAGAACTGATTTTTGGTCGACGCGTGATCACACTGAAATGTTTTTGTTTTTACATTTTTCTCATTAGTCTATCTCGCCATTTGGAGGGAATTTAGATGGCACTTCCGGTTTGTTCGTGCCCTCGATATTTTTGGGACACTTAGAACGAGACGTGAAACGAGTGTTCTGCGAGTTTCGGGTCCCACAGTAAACCGGAAGTGCCTTTTAAAGCCGCTCCGAATTGTTAGTTTGTTCAATCAAAATCTTAATTTTGCTTTTTCTCGCGACTCGAGCAGTTAAAAAGGCACTTCCGGTTAGAAATTGTCAGGTATTGGAATTTTTTGTGTACTCGAGTACTGAAAAATAAGTGTTTTATAAAAAGTGCTTTTAGTAAACCGGAAATGCCTTTTAAATTCGCTCCAAATTTACAAATTTAAAACTTTTTCAATTATAAACATTGCAAAACAAAACTAAAAGTCGAACACAAAACGAAAACATTTCCAACGAGAGACCAAAACATTTCCAACGAGAGACCAAAACTTTGGAACAAAACTTGAATTTTTAATCATAAAAAAAAAACTCAAAAAAAAATAATAAAAATGAAAAATATCGGCTTTGGGGTGTGTCGGGGGAGCGAGGGGGTTAGGAAATCCGAGTTGGCATATTGGTCAGTATGCTGGGGGGACTTTGACCATCTCCTTAATTGTAGCGGAACGCCGAGTTTTCATCTCTTCTACCCAACATTTCCTCATATATTTTTTTTTTCTTTTTTTAATATCCGATACTCGGAACTCGTATGAGAAAGTCAAAATCAATCGGCAAACTCCAACAAATGACCCCGAGGGGGTTCCACGTGCAGCCACTTGGTCAAGGATCGAAAATGGCCGCGGGCCACGATTTATGGAGGACGATTTTGTCTCCGAAATGAAGGCAGCGCCCTCTACCCCAACCCCTCTGTACTTTCTCTTTCTCTTTCTCGATATCCGCGCACTTTTTCTCCATCTCGAGGCCCCGAGTCCAAAGCGCCAGCAGCTGTGGCCACCGGCACTTTGATGGCTGCCCCGAACCCGCCGCGCGAGTCTTATTGGATTTGCATACAATTACCCTCGCCGGTCACACCCATTTTCACCCTCCGTGCGCCGAGCGGTCAATTTTCACCCCTTTATTTACTGCCAGCGATAAAAAAAATATAGAAAAAACACACGCACGCCGCCCTCCGACAACTCACTTTTGGCCTAATTTCCTCCCAAACTTACCGTATACCGTACCGTTATAGCAACTCACCCGCAACACCCTTTACGTCTTTTTGTTTTGTGTTTGTTTTCTATGATTTCGTTAACCACCACACACTTTTAATGCATTTTTGATAATTTTTATTTTACTTATCACGTCATTTCACGTGTGTGGGCTGATGGATTTGATTGTGTCTTTCCAGGTAAGTGTCCTGACGCCCCCGCACCCTCAGCCACCCACCCCCACTGCTGGTGGAGGGGAGACGGTAAGTTAACCCCGAATTAAATTATAAAAAAACAAAAAAAAAAAAATTATTTTTGTTTAAATGGGGATAAAAAAAAATTGAAAAAAAAGGTGGAATATTTACTCACCTGCGCATTGGTTCAGGTAAGTGCAGGGGTTAATGCATGATCCACCTAAAATATATAAAAAAAATTGTTATATAAAAATGAAAAAAATGGAAAGAAAGTGTAGAAATGTCACTTCTCCCCTACATCGCCCCGAACGAGTGGACAAGTGGAGACACGAGCAATAGACGCCGCTGTCAAGAGAGCGCGCTTTTACTCTTAAGGACCCCCACCCAACCCGTGTCACGAGCCTTGTCATCGCCTCCCCCTTCTCGTCTTAATCACTGATTGAAATTTCTCCCCACAAAACCGAACCCTGCGAGTTTAAAAAAAAGAAAACCAACTTTTTTCAATTTTCCTCCCGCTGCGTCGCCGACCCCACGGGATCTTGGGTGGCTTTTTCAGACACCCTAATTGAAAAAAATTCCCCATTCCCGCTTACCTTGTTCCATTTATTCGCGACGTAATTGGCAGGTAAAAAACTTCTCCCTCCCTGCCTCCCACCACCTTCTCGCGGTCCCCCAAACTTGGCTCCGTTTTGTTTCTTCATCGACTCAATTTTAATTAGCTTGTCACTAAGGCGATGACTTAATTCTTCTTATCAGCGTCCATTTTTTGACGAACCCCTCTCCCACGCGAGCTCGCACTCCATTCTCTTCCCCCTTCTCCACCAACCTCACATCTCCCCTCGGCATTCTCTCTCTTTCGCTCATTGATCTGCATGGGTGTCGCGAACGGGGAGTCCGCGCGCATTAATTGCACGTGCTGTCACGGCCCTCTGTCCTTTTACGGCCTTTTTACTACGTTCGCCTTTCTTTGGGCGCCGCGCCGCACTCCACTCGCCTCGCCCTCCCCCCCATCATCCCCTCTCACTCGAACACTCACTCCCACATTCCCGTTCCATACGGTGTGCGCACAATGGGAAACGCGAGCGCCGCCTCATTTGCGTCGTCGGCGGCCGGTCGCATTCATCCGGCGATGATGGCCACTCGGGATGGATCCTCGAGAGCAAAGGGGTGCGACGGGCATCGACCGATCGAAAGCCGTCGCTCGACTCCGAGAGTAGTGGGGGGTGGGGGTTTTGGGGTGCAAAGACGAGGGTTTAATTGAGACGCGGTGATGATGGATGACGGGTGCTGGTCAACACCCCCTGGTGGCAACCGATTCTTTTTAATAAGCTCCCGGTGAGAAAACGAATGACTTTTGCTTCGGAAGAGTTGGAAGGAAATGCTTTGGGGGAAAAGTGGGGAGGGGGGCAGGTGTGTGGGTGGATGGGGAATAGGGAAGCAAGAAGAAATGCAGCAACACAGCAAACATAGTCGTGGAGGCGTGTCTGCGCATGCCTAATTGCCTAAAATTGCTAGGCACATGGGGCTCATCGATCACGGGCGGGTTTCGGCACGGGTGGGGGTTCCAGAGAGAGAGAGAAAAAGAAAGAGGGAAGAGGGAGAAGCGGAAGGCGGTAGGTCGGCGTTTTCAGGGTAAATTTATTTTTGCCGCGCGTTCTCCTGTCAACGCGGGGTGTTAAGACGCCAGAGGCAAGTCGTCGTTTAATCCATCATGTATATCGCTACAAATTGGCATCGATCGATGGTTCCGATCTGCCGTTGCCGCCCCGAAGGAGTCTTCGCAAGCAAAAGTTTGAAAAGTACGAGCGGAAACGCGGCGTGATGAATTCGTCCGAATCCAACGATCGATCGCCGTCCGACTTTGATGCTACTCTCGACTCTGCGCAACAAGTCCACCTCGTGACCATTGAAAACAATTTTAAAGTATTCAAGAATCCAATCCCAAGACGCAATTAGCAAATAGGCCTAATCAAATCCATTGAGGAAATTTGATATAGAAAAATTGAAGAAACCTAACTCCCTGAATTTATTTTTGCTGGTAATGAGAGATGATAAATTTATTCTCGCAAATGTAGTTCGAGAAGAAGAGTTGAGAGACAACCTGTTGAAGTTTGAGACTGTTGTAGACGAAGAAAAGTTGTCCAAAAAAAAGTAGAAAGAAGTGGGAAAGAAAAAGCAACGGGTCAAGCAAATCGATGGCAAACGCTGTCTATCGACAAAAGCCTGAGGGTGGCACGCGGCACTCTCGACGTGATGGACGTTCTTCTTTTGGTCAGAATGCCTTTTCCTTCCCTAATGACTCCCTCATTGATATTCACTTTGCGGGATGCCTCTTGCGCACACTCCACTCCTACTCTTACTCCCACTCCTTTCACCACACCCTACACCCATACCCCATTCCCTCGTTTGCATGCCGCCGTGGCTTCGGCTTCAGCTTCAGCGGCATCGCCGACACCCAACTCGCGAGCAACCGGCCAAAACTTGTTCGGCCTTCGCACTTATCGGCACCTTTTCATCGGCTAATTAAGTCTCGGACCCTGTACGATTGCACCCCTCGAGGCTGGACGTCGAGTCGAAGGGTGGCTGATTGGGGAGCCTTGTGTGGCCCACGAGCAAACAGTGGCACCCGCACCTCGGCAGCTCTAAATGCGTTAGTGGAGCGTCGGTTTGTGCACGAGTCGTTTCCCAGTGGACGACCGGAGGCTTTTTTTCTTTGCTTGTATCGGGGCCCTGCAGACCCCCATTCCCAGCGATGTCCGTGGGGGAAAAACGGACCTGGCGCTTTCTCAGGGGAAAAGCACGTGTTTGCCCTCGCACTTGAATGGACATCTCCTCAGGGGCCGCCAACCGAGTTTGGTGCAGTCGCCGGTCGGTCCGTTCGTTCGTTCGCAATTCTCCCGCTCTTTAATCAGATTGCAAGTGTCGAATCGGGTGTCGAAGATGGTCAAATGCCAGCATCGGGCGTCGATCCGACTAGCACTGACCCTCTTCCCCGTGAGAAATGGCGCCTGGCGTCCCGAGACTTAGTGCTCGCTAATGAACAAATTGCCCCGCGGATCCACTCAAAAGTCACGTGACGAATGCTTCGTTCAATGAAGACGAACGGCCACCGGGTTTACGATCGACACGCAACGCACATCCGTAGATTCTCGTAAAACAGTTGAGAAAAAAAAAAAAAAAAAAAAGAAGAAGAAGCAAAAGCCGAATTAGCACTTGTAGCAATGACGGATTGCCACGGAACGGACACACAGTTGTATTCGATCAATGAAGAATTGATCACGGCCTCGCATGATAATCATCGAAGAAGTTCGCAAGTTTCGCGAGAAAAAAAATCCCAACGATGAAAAATCAGTATTCTTTTACAAATGGCAAAACATTTGTCAAACATTCGTTGAAAAACGAATCGTGCGCAATGAAGAATGTACTCCAGAAACATTCAAGATGAACTCCAACGATGTTAAGTATTACTTATTGATGTTTCGGCCATTAGAACGTGTGACTGGTCAAATTAATTTATCAAATTAGTAAAATGCAGTTGCCCGAATGACAAATTTTTCTAACAAGGAAAACTCCACAAAATGGTTTTTGGTAACGGAAAACTCAACGGAAAATGCGGAAAAGGAAAAGAAACGACGCAGTTGCAATTTCTGGTTTTCGGCGCATGAGCCTCGGTTGCATTCATCGAGCGGCTCGCTTCGATCAAGAGCAAAATCAATCGGCGCCCACCATCGACGCGAGAGAGAGACGAAGGGCAACACACGAAGCAGTGGCCATTGCCAACCAAAACCCAGATCGGACAAACTTTATTTACGCAAAGACAAGGAAAACAGACGATTCTCGTCCGATCCCAAGACGCCGCTCGTCCACCGGATCGAAGTGGACTCTGACAATTCGTGCGTGCCCGCGTCGCACCTCACCTTTCGACCCCGAAGTCGTCGTCCACCTCTCGCGGGACGCCTTCGACGCGAGCACGTCTCCTCGGGACACGAAGCGTCGTCGGCCGGGGAACTGCACCGGGGCGACCTCGGCGACCTCCGAGAACGGGATTCGCCTCTTCCTTCGGAGCGGCGCCGCGGGGCGAAAAAAGTGCCCAAAGGGGTTTGCGATGGGCGGAGCCGAAGAAGGATGGGGAAAGCGAAGCGAGGGAAGAAGGGAGGGGGTCCCCCCGACCCAACCGAGGCAGTTGCCGGTCGCTCATTGGTTGGCGGTCGGTTCGAACAGCCGACGGGTCTATCGATTCCCGCTAAGACGCCCAGAGCGAGCTCTGGCTCCGCACTCCCGAATCTCGTCATTCCGCACTGACGAGGCGGCACGAGCGTACGGGACGTACGAATCGGGGGGAACGAGGCTTAAGTTTGACCATATTCCGCGAACCCGTACGATTAAAACGTTCCAAAAGAGAAAAAGAGAAAAAGCAAGAGAGAGAGAGTGAAAAAGAAAGAGAGAGAAAGAGAGAAAGAGAAAGAGAGAGAGAGAATGTATTGGCGTGTGAAAGTTGAAGTTTCTCTGAGATCAAAGATGGCCATTTCATTTAATTTCAAGTTTGTGGGTGCGATCGAACCCCCCCATCATTTGTCCGTTGTTTGGTTTTTCGGGGGTTTCAAATTGCCATCTCGGTTTTATTAAGACGTTGCTCTGTTGTTTTCATTGCAGAGTGTCAGATGCGCAATGTAAACCAAAGAGCAGTCTCAAAGCTGGTTCAATCAAAGAGGAGGAAGCTCCACGCCCAGTGAGTTGTTGTCTCGAATGCATGACCAAAAATATATATACTAATAATAATAATAATAATAATAAATATTTTAAAATTAATAAAAAAAAAAAAAATAATAAAAAAAAAGTTTTTAACAAAATATATACCGTACCTAATAATTTTAGAAATAAAAAAAAAATGTACGAAACCCGGGGTTTTCTCCCCTACCCCTCGGCCTTCCATCCACGATCCCTCTATTTCTTATCCCCCGCATGAAACTCCAAACTCCGTGTGTTCGATGTCGGCCACTTCCCGTCTCTTCTCTCCGCCGCACCAAACTCGAGTGCGAGGGGCGCGCGAGTCCAAGGGGTTTGCTACCGGGCGCCGGAAGGGGGTGTCGGCGGTGGTGGTTGTGTGTGGGAGTGGTGGGGGGGTGTGTAGTCGGCAAAGGGGGCCTCGAGTGCGTCTGCGCGTGCAGCTGACACGCTTCCATTAGCCGGTTCGCGATCAATTGGCCAATGTAAACACGCGACCAGAGCGCGCGCGCACACGCCGATAATCAGACGCGCCCCCTATATCCCCCTCCCACTCGCCACCCCCTGCAAACGCGGGCCCCGCCCCTGCACTTACACGCGCCGCGGGCTGTCCACGTACAGGTGCGTCCCGAGTGCAGCAAAAGAAAAATAAACTTAATCAATGATGGCCATGTGTTGCTCTTCTTCTTCTCCCCGATCTCCCCCTCAGCCCCCGGTGTCTGAATCTTGCGCTTCTCTCGTGTCTCGTGCGAGATCCTCCTCCCAACCCCCCACCTGGTCGCGTTCCCAAGTGTGTCGGGCTCCGTGCGAACGCGTCCCGAGGCGACAGGTGTCGCACGCGGCGCCTAATTGAAGCGACTCGCACTTGGTCGAGTTGGGTTCAAAGGATTCGTCCGCTGCTCGTCCCCCATTGTGTCACTCGGAGGGAGATTCGTTACGTGTCATTCGTTCGTTCGTTCGTTCGTTCGTTCGTCCCCCTTTCCACTTTTCGCTGTTTTATGTCGTTTTTTTTAACCTCTCGTTTCGTGTGTTTTTTAAGCCTCATCGTCTTTGTTATTGTCATTGCCAGCCTGCAAGAGGAAAGAGGAGCAGCAGACCAGCCCAGAGCAACCGCCTGCGCCCAAGAAGCCGCGTTTGGTTTTTACGGATTTGCAGCGCCGTACCCTGCAGGCCATCTTTAAGGTAACCCTTCGCACTTTTATTCACTTTTTTATTATTTTTGTTGAAATTCGAAGGGGTTTTCAAACCACTTCCGGTTTTCGTGGACTCTCCGAAGTCGATGAACTTCGAGTTGGTCTGGGACTGACGGTTCTTCGAGTTTGGAAAGCCTGGGAAAACCGGAATTTGAGATTGTAACCGCTCCGAATCGGGAAATTTCGCATTTCGAAGCGAATAGAAAAGGCACTTTCTGGTTACTTATGGAACTGGAAATTTTCTGGACACTTAACACGCCTCTCAAACTGCTAAAACATGAAATTCGTGATCTATTATCAAATCTGAAGTTGCTTTACCGACCGCTCCGAATCGCCTAATTTTGTAGCGAGACTAGATAATCTCGCCGTTCAGAGCGGGCCTAAAAGGCACTTCCGGTCGAGTCGCGGTTTCAAATTTTCACGATTTAAAGTACCCACTGGGTACTGTGTGTCCTTGAATTTCCACTCTCCCACGCAAACCGGAAGTGGCATTTCTGATCGCTCCGACTTGTCTGATCGACTGACCTTTCGCCCGCAGGAAACAAAGCGCCCTTCGAAAGAGATGCAGATGACCATTTCCCAGCAACTAGGCCTCGAACTGTCGACGGTGGGCAACTTCTTCATGAACGCGAGACGCCGCTCTCAGGACAAATGGCAAGACGAAGAGCGATGCAAAGGCAACTCGCAGCCCAACTCCAACCAGAGCAAATCGGGCGGCGCAAACAGCAACGCCAGCGCATCTTAGGTTGGCCAAAAAAACCTGAATAACAATAATAAAAAATTAAAAAACCTGATTCAGATCAACCCCCACCACTTGTCATGTCCCCATAACCCCTTCTCCCACTTAAAATAAAAAAAATAAATAAAAAAATAAAAAAAAAAAACAAAACAAAAAAAAAAAAAATCCCACAGCCAAGGTGCCTGACGAGAGACTCGCTCTCTCCATTCAAAATATCCTCATAGCATATTTAGACATATCATCCATGACGTCACACGGTATCCACTCCACCGCCCCTCACTCGCTATGCACCCCCCTCCAAACGAGAAAAAAACAAAACCCTTTCTTTGTACAGATGAAGTCACACGACCGTCTGCTGAGTGCCTGAACCCTCCTTCTTCACGGCCCCTCACCCGTCACCCCCCTCCCCGACCCCGACCCCCCTTTTGCTCACACGTCGTTTGTTCCGGGAGGGGGGAGGCGTTTATTCGGGACTGGGGCCTCCCGCGTGTCGGTGGTCGTGACCGTGACGTCTGCGTTGCTGCTGCGCCCGTGGTCCCCCACCCCCAAAACCCCTTGCCCACCCCCATTCGAGGGATGGTCAGTTCTGCATACTCTCTCAAGCGATGGAAATTTGTAACGTGGGCGGTCACATATCTCATTAAAGGCAAGTTTCAAGCGAAATAAATAAATAAAATCATGTAGATTTCACGTTAATACACAACCCCCCCCACTGCCCCCCTCTTATGAAAATACCCACGAACCCCCCACTTTGTGGACAGAAAAGCAATATTTGCTCGTATGTGACTTGACTTTTGTTCATTTTCCCGTATTTAGATGTGAATTTTATTCGTCTTGTGGGCTCCCGACGCCATTTTTGATTTATTTATTTAAAAAAAATGCAAAGATACTTAACTATGTTAAAATGTAAATTATTTATTTATTTATTATTGATTATCTACTTAAAAATTGTGATTATTTTTGGAGTTATTTTTGATTTTCTTGTTATTATTATTACTTACATTCCTCACCGCTGGAGGGCGGTTTTAGTATTATTTATGAATTTCTAGTCAAACTTTATATTTATTTATTTATCGAGACTCGTCAAAGTCAATTGGGGCTCAACTAAATGTTTTATTTCTTTTAATTTATTTATATTTATTTTTTTTTTAATTTATTTATCTATTTATTTATTAAAAAAAAAGAAATAAACAAAAAAGGGATAAATAATTGCAATATTTACAAAATTGTAAAAGAGAAGTTAATTTTCGTCTCAAATGCGAGTTGAGTGTGGCTAGTCTAATTTTACCTAGATATGCACAAACATTTTTACATTTTTATAGCAACCCTCTCATTTTCTTCATAGAGAACGATTAAAAATAACAAATAATGAAAAAAAAATTTAAAAATTAAAAAAAAAATAAATAAAAATAAATAAATAAACGAGAGAATCACAATGAGATTTCGCAGTTTTAAAGCGCGGAATCGCAGCTCCATATTTTACCAATGAATGGATTTTTGTTTCATTTTTTTCTTTAGAAATAATTAATAATCATAAACAATAATTATTATGATAACTAATAAATAATAATAATTAACAACTATAATATTTCTATATTTGAAGGAAAAAATAACGACAAAGTATCACTTTTTCACGTGTCTTTGTGATGATTCTCTTAGAAAGCTCAATTTAACAAACAAAGATGATAAAAACAAAAAAATTGTTTTGTAGATGTTTAGAAAAAAGAAAAGGAAAAAAAAAATACTTACGATAAAAAAGAAAAAAAATTGTGAGTTGTGTTTTTGTGTAGATGCACTTTTTTGTCTCGTCACCGCATGTTCCTCACTCGTTGCCGGATCGCCGACTTCCGGTTGAGCCGGAAGTGGTCTAAAATGGAATTATTTTAATGTTAAAAACCGGATTTTTAATTTCAAAACGAATTTTGCGATCGTTTCGTGCTTACGGTGCGACCGAAAGTGGCTCCGGGAAACGTGTTTATAAGAAAAAAATTATTTTCATCTTCTTGAATTTCCCGCTTCATTTAAATTGTAATTTTTTCGCGGTTGAGTCGGGTCATTCAAGCGGTTGAAGTTCTCGATGGAGAGTGAGTTGTGTCGTGAAAAACGGATAAACGGCTTTTTGCACGTGTCTCACTTCCGGTGACGTACACGTCCGTTTTTTCACGCGTGAAGAGACAACAGCAACACTCGAGCCCCCGTTGTATCATATTCTACTTAATCGTGCAATATTTGTTCGTTCTCAGTGTCCACTCGTATCCAACATATCAATGTGTCATTTTTGGGAAAAAGAAATCTAAAAAAAAAAAAAAAAAAAAAAAATTATAAAAACTAATTAAAAAGGAAAAATATTTAAAAAATAAATTAATTCTGTGCTTAAACCATTTGTATACGTTCATTTCATTGATTGCCGCAATGTTTAAAGTATGGTACAAATCTTTTTTTCCACTTTTTCCCTTAAAAATGATTTTATTTCATTTTTGTTATTTTGGAATTTCTATTTTTTTATGTTGGGTCGTTGCTCGGGAAGACGGTGGAACCCACAGATTAACCCTTTAGCAATACTCTTCGATTAAATTCCTAATTCGTGGCTCAAATCTTTGCGTCGTTTCGCCCGTTTGGTCGCACGTGACTCTTTATTTATTTTACCCGTTTCGTGCGATCAAAGGAGGCAAATTTCGCGATTTTGCGTTCGCCGTCGCCTACTCCCGATGCAACGACCATCAGTTCCGAGGACGATCAATTTGTTTTTGTTTTATTTTCTCATGTGTTTTCTTATTCTTCAATTATGCAATCTGTAACTGTTTAGACACTTGTACTATAATGTGAAATAAAAATAGTCACAGAGCTTAATTTGTTCAAACTTCAAACCTCTTAAAACCGAGACTTTTCTCATTCCTTTTTTGTCCTATTTGAAAACGGCGCCATTTGCCAAGCGAACAGCGCGGATCTTCACGATTATTGATTTTCAAAGTTTCCGACCGTCAATCGTTAAAACTTTAACTCGTAGAAAACTTTTCAAGGCTTCTTCATTCAGCTTACCGATTTTTCAACCGTTTCTCCCGCTGTGTCGCCGGCTCCATATTTTCAACAATGGCCGTCGTTTTTTAATGCACTTCCGGTGATAATTTTTTTAAGTTGTAGATAATTTAACTTTATTATTATTATTATATTATATCTTATAATAAGTTATATTATAAAATTAATTTTAATTAAATTTTAATATTTTTTAATTTTTAATGATAATTGCGCCACCCGCGTCGAAGATTGGAACTAAACTTATTAAAAAATTCAAACATCGACGTGCGCCAGATAATCCTTCTCAAATAAAACGCACTTGTCATCTTTTTATTTGCAATTGAAATAAGTTATCGGTAAAAAAATCTATTTCTATGTTAAACTGATGGAAATATTCCTCATCTTCGAAGGCAAAAAAACTTCCCATCATTCTTCATACAAAAATTAAACACAAAAAATATAAATAGCAAACACAATATGTTTTATTTACAGAATTATTCACATTCTCATTTGTTCACCATTTACATAACGCAGTGTCGCTCTCAGTGGAACCACCAAAAGTCATCAAGAAATAATATATATATATAAAAAAAAAAAAATCACTTTCTTCCACGTCATCACAAAAACATAAAAATTACAAAATTTTCATCACGAAAACATAAATAAAAATAAAAATAAAAAAAGATAAAGAAAACCCTGAGATTGGTCGAGACGGTTCCTTCTTTGGCACTGGTTTCTCTCCAAATTCACACAAATTCATTCACTCGTCGATTCTTCACTGGAAAAACTCCAATTTTCATCACGGAAATAAAAAAATGACAAAAACCGGCAACGAAAAAAATCACATGATGCTCTTGACGGCCTCCTCCAACGCCGCGTCCATCTCCTGCGTGTCCAACGAAATGGCCGCACCGGCGTCGAACTCCATGCTCACTGGCTCACTCGTCTCCTCCTTGTCCTTTTCCTTTTCCTCTTCCTCCAACTCGTACTCCCCGTCCATATATTCGTCAAAATCCTCTTTTTGTTGCAAGTGCAAGATACTGTTGATAGCGCTCTCCACTTGCGCATTCAGCTCTTCGCGACCGGTCGCGACCGCCGGCAATTTTTCCTCGTCATCCTCGTCCTCCTCCTCGTCGTCTTCCATGTCTGGATCGGGATCTGGATCGGGATCCGGATCGGGATCGGAATCGGGATCGGGATCGAGGTCGAGATCCGGGTCACCTTCGTCGTCCGATTCGTCGCCGCCGCTGTCGCTGGCCGCGAAACTAGGTTCGAATTCGTCCACGTCAGCCGAATCCCGGCTGTTAGTCGCTGTGAGCGGCATGAGAATGCTTTCGACGGCCGCTTCCGATTCGCTGAGCCGTTCGGTACCGTAAGCGGCCGGCCACTCGGTGTCCATCGCTCGCTCCTCTTCTTTGACGATGCTTTCAACGGGTCTCTTCGTGTCGTCGTCGTACATTTCTAGTTCTTTCTGGATCTCGGCCCACTCGTCGTAGTTGTCGCGTTTTGTTTTCGACGAAAGGGAAGACAAAGGCGCCGTGTGCACCGTCGTCGTCACCGTGTTGGCGCACGTCGATGCGACCGTCGTGGCGACGCACACCGACATCTTCGCGTCGTCCGACACCGCGTCCATTTTGTGCATCCAGTGACTGGGCAGCGGAGGGAGGTTCAAGTCTGAGATAAATAAAAAATAAGTGAATGATTGAGTGATGGGTGCAGGGGAAGCGCGTTATTTGCACATGCCGTCAGTGAGGCACGAACGATCATCCTCCACTCGCGCCACCCGAGGCCAACAGGTGGCGCGCGTGCAAGGTACACTATCGACTCGAACATCAATTAATGTAACGGGCTGTTGGGCCTCGGGGAGTTTTTTGTTTCTTTTTTTTTTATACAAGTTTCATCAACGATTTACGAGTAAAAAATTGTTTTTTCACCTTTTCCTTGTTTCACGTCTTCTTTGTCGTTTTGCAGTTGTAGTTTTTCGTCTTCAACGAATAATTTATTGAGCATTACTACTTCGGCGGATGAATGTTGTCGCTATGTAAAAATAAAATCAATTATTTTTTTATTTCTTTTATTTTTATTTATTTATTTATTTTTTTTTTTTTTTAATTTCTTACCACTCCTTCTTTCAGCAGCAAACACCTGTACGTACTGAACACTTTACGTGCTTTATGAAGCAACTCTTCCGAAACGGTTTCGAATTGTCTGTCGGCTGTAATTTAAAAAAATAAATTCAATTTTCTAAATCCACTCTTTAAAAAAAAATCAAAATAAAAAAATCGAACAAACCGTTCATCAATTCGACGGTAGAGGGAGTTTTGCTATTAAACACGTGGTATTTCAGCAGTCTCCTACACGCGTCTTTGACAGAGCGAAACGGCGTTTTACAATCGGGTTTCAACACCCCGTTTTGATCCGCCGCTAACTGTTGCTGAATTCTATTTTTAAAAAATAAATTTTTAATTTTTAATTTAAAAAAAAAAAAAAAAAAAATCATCAGTCACTCACGGTGATCCCTGAGTGGCAGGAGCAGGTGCCGGCCGCTTCACCCCTCTGTTTTGTTGATCTTGAACGATTGCAGGTACGATTGATTTCACTTGCGCGAGTCCTTTTCCGATAGTCTGAATGACCAGCAACCCACCCGTGTTAGACGCGGCCACCGCGATGGCCGGCGGCGCCGGAGCAATCGGCGTGGGTTGTCCTATCGAAACCGACGTGACCGTCGTGGGTTGCGTCTGTTGCTGCAGCTTCAAAATCACCGCTTGTTTGTTCTGCGAGAGATAAACTTGTTGTTGTTCCGGCGTGAGTGCCTTGAGTTGCTGCTGAAGTTGCTGGAACGTTTGTCTCTGCTGCGGCGTCAACGTCACGAGCTGATTTCCCACTTTGATTTGCGTCGGAACGGTCATCGTGGTCGTGGCCGTGGCCGTCGAGTTGACCACGTGCGTCGTTTTCACGCCAGACGGCGCTTGTTTCAGAAGGTTGGACAGATGGACGTTGGTGGTCGTGGTGTTGTTCTTCGGCGACACGATCGTAGCGGTCGTCGTCGTCGTCGTCATGGGCCTCAGCGCCGTCTGTTGCTGAATCTGGATATTAAAATTCAGTTTAAACAGCGAGATCATTTTACTTTTTTAATTTTTTTTATTACGAGTTGAAGAGTGGACGCGGGTGCTTGTTGGATAGCGATCACTTTCCCTTGCGCGAGGATTTTCTGTTGCGTCGTCTGTAACTGCTGGATCATCTGCCTTTGCTGCTGCGTGTGCGTTTTCTGGCTCAGCAAAATCCGCAGTTGCGCCTGAATCTTCTGAAGGTTCTACAAAGTACAAATAAAATACATTTTAGCGAAATTATCTCAAATTACACAATTTTGCTATGTTTGGTCGAAGCATTGCGCCGAAAATTTGTTACGGCAAAACCAAATTTAATTTTTTAAAATAAGAAAAATCAAAAAAAAATAATTTTGAGAGCACAAAACATCACGAGCTGTGGAAATTTTGGATTAATTTCAATCTCAACCAACACAGCACTACGACTTCGATTTACTTCTTGATTCTGAGGACTGAGCTGAATAGTCTGAAACTTCTGTCCGGCCGGAATGGCCGTAATGGGCGCACCAGTTAACAACACGTTCGTAGTCTCAGTCTTCACCACGGTTTGCGCCCCGTTGGCCACGACCGGCTGCGCCATCGACACCGACACGACCGTCGTGGTGACTGTTGCTCCGGCCGACGTCGCCGTCACGTCGACCGGCTGCACGTGCTGCGCAGCCATCGTCTTCTGACTCAGCGCCTGCGCCAACACTGAGTGCTGCGCCGCCAACTGACCGCTGGCCTGCACCACTCCCACGTCGGCCGGCGTCGTCGTGGCGTTCGAGGCGATCAGCAACTGCTGGCCGCCGGACAAGTTGATGTTCTGCACAGTGAGCGGCAGCAGCGGCGACCCGGCGTCCTGTGGCGTCCCCGCGTTCAGTCGCTGTACCAGCACCGACTCGTTCTGTCCCGTGGGTTGCGTCTGCGCCATCGTCATCATCGCCGGACGTTGCAGATACACGCTGCCGTCCTGCGCGATCGACAGTTTCACCTGCTGCGCCTGCGCAATCGGTTGCTGCAGTTGCGTCATTAGCTGCGAGTTCGATCTGGACGCCGGTAGCAGTACCGTCGACTGCGGCCGAGTGTCCGCCGGAACAATCCCCGCCTGCTTCAGCAGCTCCTCGAGGTTCAGCCCCGGTGCCTTCTGCTGTTGTTGCTGTTGCTGCACTTGCGGCGCCATCGTCTGGCGATTGACCACAACGCCCGCGGGAAGACTCTGCTGAGACAGCGACAACCCTTGCAGCACGGTTGGACTTCCGGTGAGCGTCAGACCGCCTCCGCCGAGCCCCTGAATGCTCCGCAGTTGTTGCGGCGTGATGGCGAGTGTGATGGGTCCTTGAGGCGTCTGTATCTGCTGCAGTTGTATCTGCTGACCGGGACCGACCATCCGCCCCGCGTTCACGATCACGTTTGTCGGCTTTCCCAAGGCGTTCTGCTGCTGCGTCATGGTCGGGATCACCATTGTCTGTCCCTTCGAGTGGTTGATAATTGCCTGCTGCGCCTGTTGCGCTTGTTGCGCCGCTTGGTTCTGAACTTGGAGCGCGGCGAGCAGCGCCGTCTGGTTGGCCGTCGTGGCAGCAGTTGCCGCTTGCGTCTGCTGATTCTGCGGTCTCATGAGCAGCTGCAGATTCTGGATGCCTCCCGCGTTGCCCTGGATCAAGATGGGGTTCTGCCCGAGTCCCAGGATGTGGTGGTTGAGGAGAAGCGTCCCGGTTCCCGCGTTGGGCAGCATCGTCGTCGGTTGAGCGACCGTTTGGTTGATGAGAAGCTGATTGGTGGCCGGGTTCGGAGCCACGCTGACCGGGTGACTTCTGTTCACCTGTTTGGCGAACTGGATGCCGTTTGCGCCGCCGGCGGCCGGTTTCGGCAGCAGATGTGGCTGTTTGGGCTGAATCGGCTTCACGGTCCTGTTCTGCGTCTGGAGAATAGGTTGTTGAGTGGACACGAACTGGACGACCGGAGCGATGGCCTGTTGAGGCGAGGGAATCGGAGTGCTGACCAGCGGCGATTTGCTGGGTGCGGGAGCCTGCAACGGGGACTTGTTCTGATAAACGAGGGCCGGTGACAAGCTGGGGGAAGGAGAGGGATGAGGTTGTGCGGGAGAGCGACTAGGAACTGAGAACGGTGACGGGGCCGGCGAGTGGACAGAGGAGGTGGGTGTGGCATTGCGGCTGTTGATGGGCGAGTGTCCCACTTGAGGCGATGCGACCGGGTGCGTGTAAGCGGGAGACGGCGCTTGCGTGGAGCAGACGGCCTGGTTGGCGACGCCGGTGCTCACGGTCTGCGTAGCCGACACTTGGAACGAGTTGATGCCGCCGGCCACCACGGCCGCCGCCGCCGCTTGCTTCAGGAGTGTCGGCGACGTGCGGATGTGGCTGCCGTTCGTGCGGATGCAGAAGTCTACTTGCAGGGGAGAGTCATCCAGTGACGTCGACGGAGAGTTTTTCTATTTAATAAATTAATTAAATAAATTAATATTTTGAATTTAATTTAATTCAATTTAATAAAAAATGAATGCAATTGACTCACTAGATTATCCCCTTCTTCCAGGAAGGATTGTAAGGCTGATGGGTCACTAAAAGGTGAAAAAACAAAGAGAAAAATGAATAAAATGAATAATTTTATTCGGATAAATACGAATTTTGTGATGAAAATGAATGAGATAAATTAAAAAGTTGGTAAGCGTCAAGAAAGCGATTTCGTTTGATAGACATGCATGGTGGGATCTAGGAGCAGGTGCGTTAGTTTATTGGGTTTTGTGGTGCCATTTTGCAAGATGGTCGTACGCACCCTATCACGTCTAAAAGACAGCGGCTACCATCATCCATTGCCGAGATGCCTACAAAGGAAAAGGACAGAAAAGACTTATTTTTATATTTTATGCGAGCAAATCAAAATTATCATCACTTTTTTCAACTTTTTTTTTCCAACTTTTATCGAAGCCAGGCAACGAGTTGTTAATTTTTACAAAATAAAAAAAAAAGTAAAGAAACATTCGTTTCAACAATTTTTTTTTTTTTTTTTTTTTTTAAATGCGGCAAGCTTTTCATTTAAGTTAAAATATTAAATTATGGTGTTTTATTAGTGTCTTTACCTCATAATTTACTAATTTACTGCTGCTTCCTGCCATTATGATTTTTTACCTGACGTCAAGCTCGATCATAAATATTGTTGCAGCCGATGGAAATTTGTCAAATTTTTATTTTTTTAATAAAAAGTTGTTTTTTCGTCGAAATAAATAACAAATTTAAAAAAACTGAGTTTTGGTTGCGAAAAATCTTCCATAAAAAACAGGTGATAAATAATAAATGCTATCAGTTATCATCTATTAATTACTCCGGTCGTTCTAAACCGCCATGTCTTTTATTTATATTTATTTATTTTTTTTTATGGGAGGAAGAAACTTTTTTACAGGTTGTACGTGGCACAATTAAAAGCGAATTAAATATGTAACACGGTTTTTATCACGTAATCATTTAGAACCGATTTAAATGCGCATCAACAACTCGCAACTGACATTTTTCGATTTATTTTTTTTATTTATTTAAAATTATTTTCCCCGGAAAACTCTAGGAAATGACAAAATTCCTTTTAAAATTAACAAAGCAACCGAATTTCCACCAAAAAACAGCTGTAAAATAGGCAAAAATGCGAAACAAAATGAGAACGTAGATGGCAAACTTTAAGCCTAAAACGGGCCTAAAAGTTGGCAAACAGGTTTCAAAGCGCGATTCGAAGCGCAAATTGATAACATTTCTAGGGAAAATACACACGAAATTGCAGGTCAGACTGTCAGTTTGAAATAGCACAAGCGTTTGGTGGTCATTCGGTGGCGATCGGTGGTTTATTGGAAGCGAAAACGACGCAAACAAAGCAAACGGTTGCAAAAGCCCGCCCGATTGCGATAAAGAAAGGAGCTGCGAGAACGATAAAGACAAGTTGTGTGCGAGTGAAAACGTAAAAGAAAGATGTTAAAAAGGGAGAGGAGCGAGCAAAGAGACAGGCGGATGATTGTTCGGTTGGGCGGCTCGGCTCGGGTCTGACTCGCTCGAATCGGGTTCGTTGTTTCGGTTACGTGTGCGATAGAGTACGGGTTGTTCGGCCGCGCGCCGTGAGTCGAGATCGACTCGACACCCAACGTCATCCTGAGCGGTTGCGTCGGTTGCATTAGCGCACGAGTTGGATCGGCGACCGGACAAGTTTTCGCAAGCGCCGTGGGCTGCATTCTCGCGCTCGTTTGTGCATTTCAAGCCTGACAAGAGGCGCTTTGATCGCTTTGCGCGCCTAGACTGTGTTTTCCCTGAAAATTTTATCAGCAAAATAATATTCAGAAAACACTCACCCGTCATGTAACATGCCAATGTTGTACGGGGTTCCCAAACCCGCCCGCACGAACTCGTTTCGTCCCCTTATCTGTGACGTCATGAATGGATTTTAGTCCAATTTCGCCTTTATTTCTCACAATTTCCCACTTTTTTCTTT
>JAQFZP010000265.1:0-43773 GCA_034695745.1 Geophilus truncorum | reverse complement strand
GTACTTATAAATTTGTAATGTAAACATTAAAAAATAAAAAAATAAATAAAAAACTTGTAAAATTTTTGAAAAATTGAAATCGTTATCGGCCAATTTTTTGTTTGGAATATCAGATATCGGCCAATATCGGTCAAGCCATACATCTCCTTTAATATAGCTCTGAAAATTGCCAAGTAAAACAATTATTTTATTCAATATATTTTACTGCTATAGAGATGCTTAAACTACGCCATTAAAATACACCTGACATCTTCTCAAGGCTTTCTTAAAGGGAAATTGTAACAGTAACTATAACTATACTTCCAGAGCGATATTTAGCATAACCCTCTGCGTCTCTAACTTCTTTTGTCGTTGGTAATAGAGCTCCACTCGCAATCCACAGCCGGCCTCTGTGAGAAGTGTACCAGTCTCGACCTTCATACCTAAAAATCAATTTAACAACTTTAAAATTTTAGTAGTAAAGTCATGTAATAACAACAGGTACGTTTTAGTTCCATTGACCAAGAGAGATGCAAAAGGCTGTCGTACTGAAATACACACACCAGAATCCGACATTTCTAGAAGTTCGCGGTCCTGAATTCTGACTGTTTGAGACTTTTCTTGCTTTGATTCATTCGAATATGACTTTGTCTCTGATTTTTCGTATTGAAACTGCAAAAAATTTGTAACAGTAAAATATTTATTTATTTTATATCCTCTAAAATTAAATTTATTTTTACTGTTGGACGATATTCGTCCAATGAGTCGATCTCAATTTCATCGTGGTTACTCGGCCTTTTGCCAAAAAAAATTTCTTGAATCACAGGATCGTCTATGTCGTAAACGTCTTTGTTATTTTCATCTTCAACGATACAACGTCCAGCAAAATCTGAAAACAAATTATTACAAGTTACTCGAAAAAAAAAAAAAAAAAAAAAAAAAAACATGAAAAATTATTTATACCAAACGTAAATTTTTTTTCTTTGGAATTTTTCTGTTTCTGAATTTCTTGAACCCGTTTTTTCAATGCTGTTTTTTCTTTCCCAGAAAGCCATTGACTGGATTCGACTGAAAAGTAGTCAGCTTCATCATCAATGACTCGAGTTCTTTTTTCACTAAATTAAATAAATTAATTAAAAACTCCACTTTTAAATATAAAATTCGTTATTAACCATGTACGATCAAATTCCAGCAATTGATTTTTCTGTTCAATTGCTTTCTTTAACCCTTCTGAATTCTTTCCCTGCAAATCGTCCGCAATTTCTTTCAACCCAACCACATTTTCGACACCAATGGACAACTTCTTCCACAGATTCTCGGTCTTTTTATCTCCACGTCTTAAAATTTCGCGTTCTTCACGCGTGCACACCTATTTTAAAAATAAAAATAAATAACATTAAAAATTATTTTGGCTTTAATTTCATTGTAAATAGACAATTACTATATTTGAGCAAGTAAAACAAGGTCCTGATCCTTCTTGAGCACAAACAATACGACCACATTCTAAGCAGTTTCCAATTAACGCGTGCTTAGTCGCTTCGCACCTACAAATATGACGACCAGGCAGTTGTATCACGTCTCTCATTTCACCATTTTTGCCAAACAGAGGCACAAATTTTGTTTTGCTTTTGGATTTGGTTGGCGCGGGAGTGGAATCGATTTCTGTTTCCTGAAAAGTATTTGATTATGAGCGTTATTAGGTTAACACAATTCATTATAAATTCGTACATTATTTTGTTTATTTTCCTTCTTCTTTTTGTGACCAGGCACCGTTTCTTCAGGTAATTCTGCCTTGCGATATGGTTGCATCTCTCTCGACAAGTTACTACCGGAAGCTGCCATGTTGTCAATTGCAAAATTTCTCATAAAGCAGTGGCGCCATCTGTTACTAAACATACAAAGTAGAATAAGTAAAGCTTCACGACAGTACATCGATGCTTTATCAGGCAGCTTAGTAGAACTCTATTCAATGAATATTAAATATACAGAATTTTAATTCTATTATCTTATTTTCTTCATGAAAAACTCTACTCAAATTTAGTGTAATAGTTTCATTTACAACTAAATTGACTGACTAATGAAAACGGATTACATTTTAATTAGAGAAGAAAATAAACCGACGAAAAATACATGAGATCTAGAGATAGTGGATAAGATATATGGGAGTGTTTTTTTGCCATTAGCAAAACTGCAGAAACTGAGCTCGACATGAGATCATTGAGCTCATAAAAATGTCTGGAAAGATTGCACAGTCTTATACCTTTAACATTGGATAAACCATTTGAAAGCAAGGTTACCGATTTGCTGAAACTAATCTCGTGACTGCTTGCCATTGGCAAGGCTCCAACTTCGAACACATGTGAATCGTTTTATTTTCCACTTATTTTTTCCTTAAGCGTACACTATATTACAATAATTTTTCATCAAATAAATTTATGCCTAACTGTGTCTCTTATTAGCTGAATTCTTTCCAAGTGAATACTTGAATAGATTCCATAAATTGAAGGAATTGTAACAAACTAAGGGTCCATTAACCCCAAAATAATGAACTCTCACTTATCAATTCAGTCAGTTTCCCGAAAACTGAAATAAAGTTATTTCTCAAGATTTAAAATGTCACGCTATTACTCACATGATTGATCGGTTTATTTCAAATAAACCGGAAGTAATTTAAATATAACAGATGGCAAAACGTAGGCAGTATGCATCATTTGCAACGTCGATTATCCGCCTAGACATTTTTATTCAAGAAATCGAGTGGTGTTGGGTAGTCACTCCATCATAAAATGTCCATAACTGGTGGTCGAAATCTTCAAATCTGTGTAGGTGTCATATTCTTAATAACAGCGCTTTTTCTCGTGGTCATTGTGATTCGCGCAGTCCAAAGTCCGGTGAAACATTTCGAGCCCATTGACATTCCTTCACAATATGCTTCAAAAATGTCCAGATCGCGTATAGCCACGTTGGGCGAAGCACTACTGACGGCAGCGGATCATTTGAAGAATGAAGAAAGTTTGCCTAATTTCAAAACAGACGGTGTTGCCTTCAAAGACTATGTTTGTGCTCTGAAGTTCGTCAGAACAGTGTCGGAAGAATTAGGCAAACTTCTAAAGAAGCAGCCGTTTTGTATTGACCCACAGTTAGACATTCCGGACGTGAAAACGTTTGTAAATGTAATTAAGAATATTACTTATACGAATTTTTAAATTTTTTTGATACAGTTGGTAATGTAAAATGTTTCTCATGTAAATATTTATTTTCTGTGGAATTAAATTCATCCTTCATCAATGAAATTTAAAACTTTTAAACTCTAAAAATTTATGTTTGAATCAGTTAGCAATGGGTCATATCTCTCTCAGGGTATCTGAGATCCCATAACAGTTGACGATAGTCCAAACTCTAAACCACGCGTTTTGATAACTTGTTTTCATTGTTAAATTTGAATTTTAAATTTGCGAGCGCCACGCGATACGTACAGCGGCAATTGCTCCACAGAGGCTGCACACTGAAGAAAAAAAAGAGAAGTAGTATGACGTGGCCGTTTGAAAAAAGTACCTAGTGTGATGTGGAGAAGGCAAGTTCTCATGCGATTCGTGCCGCTGTGGACGCATTGGAGCCGAAAAGCATATGGCTTAGTTCCCGTTCTGTATAAACACTTCCATCATTTTTTCGAAAAAAGAGTAAAGTTTGCAGACAACAAAACCCTATTTACCATTGACGTAAATGCATCACACACTGTCTAATTTAATTTATTTGCCAAGAAATAAAACTAGTAATCAATAACACCGTGATCTGCGTAAGGGAAAGTGTGAGTCATCTGTTGTTATATTTGTTAACCAGTTTCTGTACAATTACTCAGCAGTTATATCATTATATCCTGCTTACCTGAATAAAACTAGAATTAGAAATGAAAGTTTATTAGTATTTAAAGCCACCCTCGACAAAAAAGACTAAATCTATATGTAACTAATTTAAAATTCACACGTTTCTTTCCAATACTGAGTTGAAAGAGAAATTTACTTGCATTGCGTGTGACAGTTTTGAAAAGTAAATAGTCACAATCGCAGGTCATCACGGTACACCCGGTCTCAATGGGGGTGAGCAATAACTCATAAGCTATCATAAAACATGTGGCACGAAAAGATTTCTTATTGAAACGTTCCTGCCGCAAACAAGGCTTTTAGTATTCTTTGTGCAAGACGTTAACACCACAATTTTTACTTTTTGCAGCAAAAGTTATTATATTATTTCCATCTGGTAATAGATTTTTTTTGGTGAATTTTGTCTTCGTGGGTGCAGATTACATTACATCCAGCAATAAATTGGCAATTAAGACCCTTAATCGAGTTTCACTTCAAAAAGAATATCAGAATTAAAAGTTGGGGGTTAAATTAAGTTTTTCTTATTGAAAGATAAATAAAAACAGAAATTATAAGAGTGTGTAATTTAAATATTTTTTTGTTGATTGAAAGATGAAAAGGGGTGAGTAAAAGTTTTTGAGCAATTTATCTACCATACCGCAGGTAAAACGTGTACAGAGTGCAAAATGACGTTTATTAGTCGCTATTGGGTACCGTAATAAAATAATTTCCGGCAAAATAACTCGTAAACAGAGTAAACTACTGAAGCCCCGAAAAATAAAAAAAAATTATGACAGTAAAAAACAGGAAAGTAATGTACAAAATATGAATCACACATACAGAGTATATCCTGAAAAACAAATATTTTTTTTAGACTTTTTTACCATATTAAAATTACGGTATACAAAACCATAAATTAGAATTAAGCACGTCCTTTCATTTTTCCAACACCTAAAATGAAATATTCACCGAATTTTTTACTAACTTTATGTCTAATGTCAAACTGTTTTTGACGAATCACACTCGATTTTTATTACTGTAACCGTACCGATATATAAAATAACACAAATCAAATAATCATTCAAAATCAATGAGAAAATATGTCGGAACTACGGTACCGTACTATTTTTTTTTAATATGTTACACAGTGTATACTGGAATTGCATGTCAATGAATCATATTACTAGAAAAAGCTTTTTAAAATTCGAAACAGGAAAATTATAAGTTGTCGTTTTTATCCTCATTGTTTTGTTTATTGAAAAGTGCAACCTCAAACCAACTTTTCCTCTCATTCAGTGACACAAGCACATTACCGTTCGTAAACTAAACCAGGTATTTCTACAAAGCTAGCTTACCAAACAAAACAACGTAAGTAATTATTTGTTTATTTCTTTTCGCGATAGATTATTCGTACATAACTCAATCACCAGAATGAAAATCTTGTGGCTCTTTATTCTTTGCTTGCCAATGTGCCACGTTATAAATGCGATCCCTATGCAAATGGTTGAAGGTATGGGTATGCAAGCTGTCATTTGTGGAATTCCATTTGTGAAAACCCTAATCAACGGATTTCTGAAACTTGTGGGGCAAAAACCGTATTGTCTTTCTATTGAAACAGAAGTCGTCGACGACATTTCAAGACTCGTGGGGACAGACATACAAAACATTGGAAAGAATATTTTGCACATACCAGCTTCAATGAAAAAACCCGCTAAAAATGAGAAAGAAGTCAGTTCACAAGTAGGTGAAGCTACCAAACAAATTGGTGAAAACGTAAAGAGTCTTGGAAATAGCTTAATGGATGTGGCAAACGCAACCAAGAACGGCACGGAGGATTCCACTGGAGATAATATCAAAAAGGAGCCCTCTGATCCGATCCAAAGCATGATTCACGCAGCTGAAAACGGAGTTGGCGAAATCGAAAAGGTGTTCGGTGGTTAAAGAATAATTCAAGCAGTTAAATTTTGTTGTCTCACGTAAATGCATCAATGTGCTGTTTTTGACTGAAGTTACTCACAATCTGCACAGAATTCATAAAGGTTATATTTATTTAAATTTCTCTTAAAAAAAGAATTTAAATATTGTATTTATATTAGTGTAGTTTTGTTCTTATTTTTAAAATTATTTATGTATGCTGAAATTCAGCTTTGGAATTTTCCAAATAAAATGTTTACATATCAAGTGTTTTTGTTTATAACTGTAATTGCTATTGGGCTTGTCATTGCAATAAATAGGTGAAATGGATTACTATTTTGAACGTCAATTTTCCAATTCATTTATGTCCAGCGAAGAGGAAAATAAAATAAAAAAATATTGAAATTGTGTGTAAATGGCTTAAAAGATTGGTGGGCGAAAAAATTTTTACACCATCAAATGTGATCTTGACAATTGTTGTTGGAACCTTTCCATATTTTTCTGTTTGAATGAAAAAAAATGTCGATTTTAAAGCAGCTGGAGATTTGTGTTCTCGGCCGATGGGAGAACTGACAAGGTCTTTGGGGTTGGTTTTATGACAGACACATTCAATGTTCAAGGAAAAAATTCTTTGGTAAATGGAAAATGGCTTTACCCACAATCCACTACTACTGAGATTTTATTTCAGAAAAGTGTTGGATTGAGAAATGAATTTTCAGCCTGTAGAATATCATCGCTGAAATATTTTTTCCCCTCAATTTGTCGCAACTGACGACAAAACGTTGGCATGTTCACAAAATGGATAGGTCTATAAAGTGATACATAGATGTTACCGAACAGAACACATTTGGCCTTATTTCATTGCGTAACATGAGTTAAACTTAAAATTCATTCATTCTTTTGAATATAGTGAGTTTTTATTGCAAAGTCATAAGATTAGAAATGAAAGAAATTTTAAATATAATTTTCATCAATTTATATTTTTCCTGATTTTTCTGCTTTTCCTTGTTTGTTATGCATCAGCTGTTATGCTCTGCTCAAACCAGTCATCATTATGTAGGCTTTCCTTCTTTAAATATCAAATTGTGTAATGATAGATAAAACCGAGCTGAGCTGCAGCAAAAAGATTTTTTTTTTATTTAATCTTCGTGATTTCCTTTATTTTTTATCAACATGAAAAACATTTACCGTATTTATGCAGACCTTGGACGACTGCTCAAGGTTAAGTCACGAGTAAAATTGCACTCAGCCGACCAATTGACCAAGTTAAACGATCAATTAATTCATGACAACACGCTCAATGCGATGACCTCAACTCACGACCTCGATCTTGAATTTCAAAAACACAACTGTTACGATTTAAATGAAAGAGAATTTCAAACTCTTAAAGGGAGTTTTGTGTAAACAAAACCTTATCGCAGCTGACAATTTTTCCAATTTGCAAACTTGTGGTAATTTTAATTAGCACTATACCTCAGAGATAATTTTATTTGTATGTTAATTTATCTTTTACATCCGCTAACAATTTCCTGCGGAGAATTTTTTTTTTGAGGATAAAATAAAGTTGAAGCAAACTTCTCTCTTCAAACATAGCAAGAAAGAATAGAGTCTTACATAAATTGCAAATTTGCTTCAAAATTGCCTAGCATCAAACTCGTATTTTTATCAAAATAAATAAAGTAGAAGGCCTTATAAAAACCAACCCGAGGCCGCCAAATATATGTAAATTTGACCCACACAAAATATCACCCAGTTCCAACTGTTTCATTTGGAAACTGAAAATCCATTTTCTTCGTTTTATATGCTTTTAACTGCACTTTCCCACTATTACACAAAAATTACAAAACGCATTTACAACAGTGCAACGTTTTCACTTATCCACTTCAAAGTATTTTAAAATTAATTTAACTGCAAGTCTTAAAAACATTTCCCGGGAATTATCAGAAGAAATGCATTTGGCACTTCTCTTACGACTCGTTGTGCTAAAACTGAATGAAGATTCACTTTTTTCTCTCGCGTCCTCGTTGAGAAGTGATGAAAAGTTATCGTCTTCCGACAGCCTTGTTGACTCAACAAAATGTTGGCGACATAAATCTGTGAGTAGCAGTATTCATGTAACAAACATGCGATGCTGCAACAGACATATTGTGAATCAATATCCCAAATACAAGTTTTGAAGGGGCAAAAAAAAAATATTGTGCAAGTAAGAAATTTCCACTTGTTCATCACATTGGCACTCGTCACACATTCTTCTTGCGCTCCCGAGTTTCCAATGGCAAGCAAGAAAGACGATAACAACCTCTGGGAAGAAGAAAAAGCCCCTACCGTCGGTGAATGATAAATAGCACGACTAAAATGGCCCGAATTCACTGGCAGAGGAGGATAAAGACGATAAAGGATTCTCTGGTGGGTCAAGATCATTTCACAGGATATAGCTCGCTTGAAATACGCACTGATAGCTTTGAACATTCAATTTGTTCATTTCCGCAAAACTTTTAGTCGATAATAAATTTTTAAAGCCGTTAAAAAAATGTTTTATGTGACCATACATTGTACCGAGGCATTAAGAAGCAAAATCTTTAACCCATTTTGTTTCGATAACAAAGCACTGTACTTAAAAACCTATTAGCGATAAATTCAATTATACCAACCTCCTGGACCGCCTTGATCCCTTTGGGTACATTTTTCTTATGCCCTTTCTTTTTTTTATTTCTTTTTTGGTTTAACTCTTTTGGGCTCAACTCTGTGGAGTGCGCTACCCATCGGCATGATTCGGAATTAGAGACAGCAGCTTGGTGTGCAGTTGCATTGCACTTGTGCTGTGGGAGGTACGATGAGCTGCTCTCTTGATGCGTTGTATTCAGGATTACAGTGTAATTGAACCTCATTTGTCGCATACACGACATTTGTACTTAGACAATAATGTTTAAATGTAGTATGTTTTGGTTGACCACATGTTGTTTCCTTACTTTGTATTTGTTACTGAACTTGTCTGCGTCAGCGGTTGGTGTTGAATCTTCAAATTCAGGTAAAGAAAACTTTTTCTTATGTCTATTTTGAAGAAATTATAGGAATAATTATTAATATTTTAATAAATATTAATATTTTAACACATGTTGTAATAAATGTCTTAATTTAGTTCGTTAATTTCTCAACTGTGAAAGACACTAATTTAATTTCATGTTTATTCTCCTTTCAATCACAGTGACAACAAAAGTAGATTAAAGATTGGTTAAATTAGTTCGCCTCTGAGTGTGTGTCTTGTTGTTTATCTTGTAGTTTAAATATGAATGGAATAGAGAGGAATACTCTCTAGATTGAAAGCCAATGTTTACAGTACCGTTAATTAATTTTTATTCAAGTGTTTAATTTTTATTTTCATTTAATATAAATGTAAGAAACCACCAACTCTCTTTGACAATTTTTACCGGTATTTCTCCCAAATGTTTTAAACTTTAAAGTGCTCACACAAAACACATCAGTTTGTTAATTTGCTATCTTTTAAAAAACCGGTTTCATTTCATCTGAAATCTCATCCTACACCCACTCACAGAAAAAAATCTAATGGCACATATCCAATGAAGGCATAAATGAATAGCAAGAAGTTTAAAAAGCGTATTTATAAATGAATTTCCATTTTTCAAAGATTCAAGACTAAAAGTGGGATTATTGGGTTCATCCATCTGACATTTTTGGTAATTATGTGTAGAAAAAAAAAATGTAATTATAAAAAAAACTGAGTCAAATTGCCTTTATCGTCTTATTACATGTTGTTTACGTGATCTCAGTTATTCGGTTGCTGCAGGAAAGTCAACGTTCAAATCATTTTTAATGTTTGACCTTTCCCTTAGAAATTGCACGCTTGAACTCGCATAACTTTTCACTTACAACACAAAGCCCCGTGAAATAATCTAAGTATTTAATCACGGTAATACACCGATTTAGCCTTTCTAGACAAAAAAAAATCAGCCAAATTGATGTTGACCGGTTCATGCGGTCCCCCCGCGAGCATTCGTCTGAAAATGTGGCTACAGTGCATTGCTCTTAACCCACCATAATTATTCAGGCTATATTTCCTAAATAAGTACCATGTTGTTTCCCACATCAGAAACTTCTTGGCAGACTAATTTACAGGGGTCTTCTCCAGTTCTTTCAACCCTCCCCAGACTTAAATTACACGTCATTGTAAAATTCAGATTTCTCACCAATCACATTTGCAAATTATTGCAGATGTATTCGATTTCTTTCCAATGCACACATGTGGGTGGGACAAATTGACATACAAAGATGTGAGAAAATCCGTTTTCCACAGCTGAGCTGAGAGTAGATAAGTTTATCAAAAACTAATCAATAAGCAAAGAAGTGTGTGTGGAATCAATTGTGTGTCGCTTTACAAGTCAACTTTTAAGGCTAAAGCTTTGATTTTTTTTTTAAATAAAATATTCATTTACAGTATATTTGTTTTAATATCAAAATAACGTTTTTGTGTCCCAAGTTGAACATTTTATCTAATTTGCATGTAATAAAACACGAACGATTAAATTCGTCGAATTTCTTTGAGCAGATTAAGCTATTGATTAGCGTATCCTGGAATTTAATTTCACAATGATACGACAACCTCATGGCGTTGCAAATCAACTTACAAGACGTAAGCTCGGCAAAAATTGCATACTTTAATGCTGTGTTTACAAAGCATAATTTCCAGCCGTAGCGTAAATAACTTCATTTAGGACCGTGTCTTGTCTTTTGACGTAACGCAGAGTTGAGTAGGCAGAAGCCCGCAGATAAGAGCATTGAAGGATGCAACCGAGTTATCTGGATACAACCTGCTCTCTGACCTAATACTGCTATCAAATTTTTTTTTCTTTTAAATTATATACACATTCTCTTTATCTAAGAGTGACAAGAAAAGAAATTGCTCCATGTGACCATTACATTACAATATAAATAAATAAAAATTGTAGAAATTTATAAAAATGTCTGTAAAATAATCTTAATATTAATTTACCATCTTTTTCATTAAATTAAGCCGATAAGAAGATTAATGTTTAAAAAATTCAAAGTGTAAAAAAATAAAATAAAAGCACATGATATTTTTTTAAATGTTTAATGAACTACTAATATAGTGTAGTTAAACTTATTCCACTAACTGTAAGTAGATTTCGTTTTATATCATTTCAAAATCGTCACATCATTATGTTCCTATGGAAGATAAGCTTAACATGTTTTTAACAATGTTGAGCAGCAAATGCTCGAAGACTATAACGCCCGTAAACCATTTGGTAATTTCTGGTAATGATTTTTAATATGGTAATTAAGATGTCGTTACTTTTAAGTAGACTAGTAAAAAGAAACTTAAAACGTCGGCACATCTTACGCTTTACTATCTTCTAACGCAAGCAATTTGTAACATTCTTCAGCACTTTCCTTTTAAAAGTATTGATTCAAATAAAAAGTTAATATTTTAACCCACCGAAAACTAACCGAGAATGAGAAAGATTGAAAATAATTTTTCTTTTTACCTAACTTATTAATATTCCTCAGACAATAAGAATCATTTTCATAGCGATAAGTCTCCAATCTTCCATTTCCAGCAGTGGGCTAATGTTAGTCAGGTGTGTCTTTCCTAATTACGGTTTTATTACTTCCCATGAAAAAGACGTTTATTGGACTTTTGAGATTTCAAACATTACGACTTTGTTCCAGTTTCAAGTTTACTTCATCATTAAAATGGTATACTATAAAGCAGTAAAAGTGACAAATGTTTTGTCTTGAACTTGTGTCGCAACTTAAAATGCTTACCTGGAATGCAAGCAATTTAAATTTATAAAAAACAAAAAAAAAAACAACAGAATTTGCTTTTCTGCAGCATTTGTAAGACGAAAAGCCAACACAGCAAAATTTAGGGGCAGCGCAATCACAACGTGCTATTCCTCGATTAATCATTACTTAATTACGCGAATAATTTGATAAAAATTAGTGCGTTTTCGGTCTAATTGCACCATGTCCTTTTGCAATTTCTTTAAAAATTAACAAGCAGCACAATCTAAAGACAAATTTATTAAGTAACTGTCATTTTAAATTTTCTTACTCTTTAAGAAGTCCACTTCAAATAAAATATTAACCAGAACAATTTTCTCAAAACCACTAAATTAATTACATATATGACGTGAAAAGAATTTATTGGTCCTGTGCAATGCGAACTCACTCCTTGATCCAATTTAACGCAACATCTTGAAGCTATTAATTCCTATCAGCACCACACAAAATATTAAATCTTCTGTATAAATATATATATTTCAACTGCTGGCCTGTATCGGTCAAGCTCACCAGTGTCCCGTGCCCTATGGTGCGAGTCACATTCCGTTTAATAGGAAGCAGTGGGGTCTTCTTGCCAGTTAGCGTGGTCTTAACGATTGACCATTAAACCTTCTTTAATACAGAGCACGGTGACAAAATGGTTGGCTGGAGAATTGATTTCCGTTACTGTTATTTTTATTTTCTTTTCAATAGGCTATAGAAACACAGGCAGCATGCTTTATACATCCCACTGTAACCACACATATATATTTTCCCACTTCAGTCTCCTTAATCCTAAATTAATTGGCAGTGGTGATCATTATACTATAACATAAACCACCGTTAAACAGCCGTAAAATTGCTGTATTTTCTTTTTACTTCACCAATTATTTATGGTTTAAGGCTGAGAAAAAATAGAATTCTTATTTTCCGTGCTTTTACCACAGGATAATGGCGAATCGCATTATTATTATTTTTTTTGCTTTCGAGTTCTGTTTTGCAGCGTCTTTATCCAGCATTTGCAGATCCACAGCCAACAAAGACACACATATACCCACACAATGACGACAAACCACTCCATTCTCAGCTCTCACACGTTCAGGCCACTCCTCATTCACCCCAAAAAAAGTCCTTTACACTCAAGTTTAATGCAGTTTTTCTTCCTCAACCAATAACAACACAGAGGATTTTTTTTTCTATTGGAATTTTTAATACTTTGGGCTCAAGAGTTTAAAACTCTCATTGACTAAAAAGTTGTAAAATAAAATGTAAGTCTTGTATAATTTATACATACAGCGCCCAGACAGGAAGTTTCCTATGTCTGGTATGCATATTTTATGCCAAATGAGGCTTTTAAAACATATTTTATAGGACTAGTCAGAAGCCAACAAACTTTCACAAATTCTTCAATGTAAGATAAAAACCTTTTCAATTCCGTGTAAATAAATTATAGCTAGGAAATGAGGTTCCGCTTGATGATATTGGCCCAGATTAGGCTTCCACAACGTCTATTTTGGGCATTACTCATATTCAATGTTTCCCTTTTTTATTATTTCTTTTTATCAATGTGCCTTATCAAGTAGCAAATTGAAGCACTGAGGTTCAAAAATATTTTCCTTTCAAAATAGAGGGTCAATGGACCTTTTATTATAAAGCCGAAGAAGAAGTCTTCCTCCCTCATAAAATCACTAAATCTCACCAAAGCTTTTTTTAACTGAAGACAGCTCAAAAGAAAAGCGCTCACAATAGTGTTTTACTTGGTTGCACCACAATCACTGAAGCAAACTGTATCTTGCGTAAAACGTTCCTATTTCGTATACTTTATCAAGTGATTTCTTTTTTTCCCCATTAATTTGAGACGAAGAAAGATTGTTTTAAACTTTGTTTTTAAAGTTTGCTTTTATCTTGTGCATTTTCTAGATAAAAACTCGAAATGATACGAGAGCGAGTTGACTATTTATTGGCTGGGAGAAAAGCTAAATTGACTTGTGAGAAGAAGAGAAATATAAACTGACACCATATAAAACAGGAAAATAATTAAAAATTAAACCCCCAAATTTAAAAAATGTAGTTGCCCGCTTCACGTAATAAACGTCTCTAAAACCTTCAAAATTTCAAAAGAAACCTTTAAAATCAAATGACGCGTGCATATATAAATCAACTTTAATTTCCAGCGATGTAATTATTAGAGTATTTATAATTCAGAGCAAGTTTTAAAGGCATACCTCTCCCTTTAGCTACATTATTTACATTCCTTAAGCGTTCTTGCAGAAAAAGTTTACGTGAACTGCAGATGAGTAAATTTCATAACTATAAATAAAAATAATTAAGATTTTTACTTAAATATTACGTTTCGGTGTTTTTGATTTATGCCTTCTGTATCTAGAAAAATTATGCTTGCTTGCGACGTTATTTATGGCCCCAGTTTTCGCACAAGGTGAGGTCATGGCCAAAACTCTATCACGTAAATGTTAAAATGACAATTTTACCCTACATAAAATTTTTATGTCGTTTCGCAGAAATTTTTCTAAATCTTTTAAAATTCTTCCATGTAAGTGTTGGAGGCAAACATCTGCAGACAAAAAACTATCTCTTTTATCCATCACCATCTCTGATCTAGCAATTAATCTAGTACCAACTTACAAGCATTCAATCATCGAATGATTAATCTGCCAAAACTCGACCTTGTCTTCACAAAATTCTGAGCAAACAGATTAATTACGATGTAAGTGATGAAAAGCAGCAAACATAACAAAATAATCATTTTTGACCTTCAACATTCAATTTATGATGATTATTATTACCTTTTACGATTTCTTACTACAAATAATCCATCACTACTTCGTGGTTTTATTTGGCGTAAACCACTAAACGCAATTTCATTAAAACTGATTCTCAGATCTTTTTATGAATCGTTACAACTCAAATCTGGTTTATAATATCAATGCAATGGACAGTTATTGCCTAGTGCTGGCAAATAACATCGTAAAATAATACCGGCATCCTCTCACTCCTCGCTTTTATTTATAAGCGAACATTATAATGGATGATCAATAAAATTTTTTCTTTGCTCGCGAACAAGCGGTAATGCCCAACTTGATGATTTTTAATGGTGTTGTTTATGCTAAGCAAACTCTTGCACCGACATTGATACATATTTAAACCCCTCCTTCGATTTGATATCGAAAAAGGGAGGGATCGTGAGAATTTATTCACTTCCACAACACTTTACTTCTACATAAAACACTTAACCGCTACATAAGCTATTCGGAATCGACAGAATCTGTGGTTTTACTTGTAGTGTTGCAGCTGGCAAAAAAACCCAACATCGATCCACTATGGTACTAATGTGTGTTTGGGGAATGGGTCCTAAACAAGCACGACCCAGTTTCAATTCGAAATCTCACTGGATACACACTTTAAAAAAGGCTTTAATCGCCTATTTCTAAAACACAAAATGGTTCTTGCTTGGTCAAATCTCCAATAAACGACCTAATGATCACAAACTTTGGTTTGGAGTAAATGGTTAGAAGGGAATTTAGTTTGTGGTAGTTTTGTGTAATCTACTGCAAACCACATGAAAACCAACGTTAACGTTGCAGCTATTGAGTTGAGTTATACCTGAATGTACGAGTAAACAACACACGAAACCGTTAAACCCCCTAAAGTTTGACAAATAACCACAAGCAAAACGAAATAAATGACATTTTGTAATGAAAATTTTTCACGACCCGCATTCTTGTGATATTACACAAAATTAACATTTCTCCTGATTTAAACATTTCTTCTCATATTATTTCATACTTCTCATCTTAAACCAAATTTATTCTCCGAGCTGAGAGGAACCCAACCTTTATATAATAAGCAATAAAAAGGACCATAAAAAACAAGGTTCGGCGTAGTAAACAACAGTCGCCGCGATTGATTTTCAATAGAGTTTGGTAAATTTATAAACCAAAACGCATCCGCTAAAGTACCTAGCGATACAAGCAGCTTGGGGACATTTCCATTAGTCTTAGGCTTGTCCACAAAAAAAAAAAAAAAAAAAAAAAAACGCGAGCAATGACAATTCTTTTTCTGCTATCACAAGCTTAGACATTATCATTACTAAACATAATTCTCAACATTCTTCTTCGAGACGCTTGTCTTCGAGCAGGGGAAAAAAGCACTAAAAATAAGAACTATGATTTCAAACCATGCACAGGGTCTTGAGTCCATTTCCATTTGTATTAGGTATACCCAACAAAAAAAGTCGAGCGCTGAATGATATTTTTTTATGGCATTAGGTCGGGAAAGAAATAAATGGGTTGAATTTTAAAGAAAAATTTGGATTTTATTTTATCATCTCCACCTCGGTAGGGCTATAAACACTGAAAGAAAACTTTACAAAACTTTTAATACGCGTGGGTTTGGAATTTTGTTTATGTGTTGCAGTGTCAAATAATTCAAATATATTCGCATGTTTGAACGTTGATATTTTTGCGACTGAGAAATACAACCCAATAAATACAACCGGCAAATGAGTTTTGCAGACGTAGCTTTTGGGAACACACACACAGTATCTACAGTTATAGAATCCAAACTCATTTACAAAATGTCAATTTTCCAGTCATTTCTGTTTAGTTGTGAACGAAATGCTAAATTCGGAAACAGCATCAAAATCAATATTTTCTCCGTAACCAAACTCGAGTTTATACTGTAGAGAAAAAAACCAAACTCAAATAGAAATGTAAATAAAGTGTGTTTTAAATCCAAGTTTTTACTACTGTGTATTCGTATGTGGTGAAAAAGAAATTTAGGATGAATTGGTTGGTTGGTGCGCAATTCCCTACTAACTTTTCAATAACAGTTATAAAAGAATAGAACTAGTTCTTTGTTAATCCATTATCTTCTTGGAAGAAGATAAGGCGCATAAAATTATTAGAAACCAGTACAAAAAAAATTTATTTCACATTACAGAAGAGCTGTGCAGTGAAGCGCACATGAAAAGGAACCCGTTTTCTCAGAACGAAGCGATATTGCGAGTTTTCTAAAAAGAGCGAGATATTAAAAATTAAGAGAAATTCCAATAAAAAATTTAAAAAAATTAAAGTTAAATTTTAAGATAAAAATTTCAGTTGATAATGCCATATAATAGACAATAAAATATTCAATACTTTTATTATATTTTAATCATGTTTTGACTGCAAAAGAGTGTTTTATGTGCTGTGCAACAGATGTAAAACAAATTCCTTTATTTAATGTCGCTGATAAGATTTAAAACAAGTGAATACGAAATCTAAATCTCATTGTGGAGAATATCTTCAACCAGCTTTAACCCTGCGTCTTTGACAACATCACATTTTTCTTTTTCGCATTCAAATTTTATCTGGAATATATTGCGGTGGTCTGATCAATGACGTGTCAGGCCACGAGGGTAAGACATATTGTTTTTTAACGTTTAGTGACCAGGTTTCATTCTTTTTTAATTTATGGTTGTCAAAATTGCATTTAAAGTAGAGAATTACTTGTAATAATTAACTTTCTGTTGTTCATCATATCACTCACTAGAAGTTTTTTTACATTTCAAGTAATTCTGCAGGGAAAACATCTTAAATATACTGTAATAATTTCGGGAAAATTTGTTTTCGTATTTTGATCAAATTGTTTCAAACAAAATAGATTTGTGTACTTAAATGCAGGGCATCATTCAATCACCATGTACAAATTAGAAACCAGTGGAATAGAAGTGTACATCTATAAAAAGTTAATGCTAACATTGTTACTGAACACAACCTCCAAACTTAGTTATTTGATGACTCAAGCAGACATCAAAGAGAACGAATTGGCTGAACAAACAAATACTCCTTATCCTCAAATGTTACTTAACATAAACACTTAAAGCCGAACTTTCCATCAATAAGTTGGGCAATTAACATCTACATTTTTCTAATGTTTTAGCTCTGTAGCAAATCGAGTTGACGAGTCATGCTATGCCCTTTACCTACTGCCTTCTATCAGACTTGGAATTGGGGTTACTTCTCCACTTTGTTGTTCCCCGGTGCCCTTTTGACCATTTGGCTTCTTTCTTTTGTTTTTATTACGTATGGATGTCTCTAGATCCTAAGCCAGAGGCTTTATGGACTTCAGTTTCATGTAGGTTTTCTATTTGCCGCCCCCATAGCCAACGGCAAATTTAATCTCATTCTCAGGTCGTCAGTAGAAGAAATTTGACTTTTAGTCTGTAAACAACGAAATATATTTAGCCACGTTTTAATATAAAATGGTAGCACTCTTGTCGTGGTTTCGATTTCGCATAGAAATGGAAATAAAGGTGTTTTGCTTCGCATCTTAAATGTGTGCCTATAAGATACACCTATAAAAGGAGTAAATTTATATCCTTAACATCGGTTTCATTTGGTTTTAAAATAAAAATAAAAATAAAATAAAATAATATAAATTGTACCATATGCATTTTAATAAGTATTTTTTCATACATTTGTTTATACGGTTAACTAGTAACTGAATTCAATACTGTAATTCCATTTAAACCAAGTACAATAAAAAAAAATATTAGGTATTTTTATACCAGTAAGTACAGTACCTGAATTTCCTAAATTGATTAGATACTTCGTAAATATTAAAATATTTACATTACAAATTTCAGCTCTTTATTTTGCACCAGTTATTAATTAGAGGTTTGTTGACTCGGCTTCTCCAAACCAATAAACTCACATTTTTCACTCTTGGGTGCTTCACAAGAGAAAGAACATCATTTAACGTAAGCCGTTAAATCCAAGAGGTATTATTATAATTAAGTACTGAGTCAAAAGGTATTGCCATCTTGTTCGAAAATTGACTGCTCAAGCTTTATTAGTACTAACACATTGTGAGTAAACGTTAGAGAGCTTCACCCAATGATCTAAAATGTATTGACCACCCGTACGGTATTTACTGTAATGGAAAAGTTTTTATCTGTTGCTTTAAGAATTATTCGACCTTTGACACTTTCTCTTTATTTCATCGACTTCCAATGCACTTATATTCAGCCACGTGCAACAAAGTGTGTAGATGTTCAATACAAAAAGCATTTCGGTACCGTATTGAATTGACTCATTTATCCAAGTTAGAACACTCACAAAATACGGTTAAGAGCAAAGCAAATTTTTTAGATTAAAGTTCCGTTTTCCCAAAATGGCAACATAATTTTCAAACTTTCAATAACCAGGGAAAGCCATCAGACAAACTTCAAACTTCAAAAACATCACATCGCATAATCTAGGCAATTCACTCCAAGTGGCTTTCATGTCATTCACAGACGACAATCATGTTTTAATACCGATAGAAGGAAATTTGAAAATCTTTCAAAATAGTAATTTCCTTTTAGATTATTAGTCAAACTAAGATAAAGTATAAAAGAAGCCTTCACAAACTTGGCATGTGCGCACTTAACCTTTTTATTTCCTTGTCAATATCAAGTGTATGAAACAAGGGCTCATTCACAAACAAATTCACCAACAGTTTAGCTACTGATTAACGCACTTCCTCCCGTCTTTATGATATCAAAGCAATTAGCAATTCTAATTGATAACCACCAATGCAATTTCCTGTTTTTATAAAAATCCAGATAGCCACGAGACTTGGCTGATTTAACACACTATAATAACCATTTTCTCTCCTCAGGTTGAGATACAAGCACTTCCTTATTCGAAAACTTTATCTCAATTACCAAAGCGTTACGTAATCTTATCGCATAAACACCATTCAGTGGTCATAGTGGACGGTCCGCTACTCATTAAGAACTAGAAGAAAAGATCTAGTCTTCTTCTTAATGACTGCTGAGGGAATAAAATTTCTCAACAGTGTAATGCTATTTTTCGCCTGATAAAATATCTCTAGAGAATTCCTTCTTCCTTAATGTTTTTTTTTAATAACCTCACGGGGCAAACATTTTTACATCTTGCATAACAGAATGTGAAGCAAAGTTCAAATATCGTTCACTGCCATCTTTAATTAGAACTTTAACACCGTTTTTTATTTTATTTTTTTTACAGTTTTTGATGATAAACGTGGACGAGTTTATTCATTCATTCATTCATTCATTTAGTCTAGACAAATTTGGATTTTTAAGCAATTTGTCGGACGTTTTGGCCCGTAAATATTACACCCATAAAGCATTCACAAAATTTAAAGTAATTTAAACTTGACATGAGATTTTATAAGTTGCACTAAAGTAGTCAAGCGTAAAACTCGAAGCAGTTTAAGACCATTCCACAGCCAGATGAAATTGCTATTCTGACATTGAAGAATCCAAAGCTATTTTTTTTCTGCATATCTGCTAAGTTTTAAACATGATCTGGCAAAATTTAATGTTGAAATTAATGATTCCATCAATTTACGTAAGATAGCGTGATTTGTTTTGCTTTATCAAGTTTTCTGTTTAGTTGCTTCTTTTCTTTACCAGGATTAGATTAAAGTTGTAATTCCAGTTGAGTTTTATGGATGCATATTACACACATGTGAATCGGTGCTCCCGAAATTGTGTGCATCAAATTCCAGCTTCAAGTATCATGTCAGCTTGCTCTTACAGTTTATCATGTAGAAATAATTTGATTTTTATTTTAATTTCGAGCCCCAAGAGCAGCACTTCCGGTTAGACGTAGTTCACAAAGTTTTGAGCAGATTCTTTACATTCTACTCTGTGTAGTAAAAGCTAACAAAGTTAACTAAACAAAACTTTCAAATATAAATCGTTAATTTCTGCTTATTACTAAATATAATTGTTTTACTCATTTCACTGCTTTGAAATACTATTGAAACCTAATATAACCAAAAGCCGTTATATGTTAGTGGCAATACTGATGTTTGGTTCGAAAATTGCATTTTTCAAAATCAATAATCAAATCACACACGAGTGTAGCTACTTCCACACGACCAATACTGACAACCACCAGTCTAATTTGCACTTCAGACCGGAGAAAACTTTTGGGAGACCAAGAGCTAGTAATCCATTAAACTACAAAAATAGCATGCATAAGACTTAAAATAGAACGTGTGCAGGATTAAACCGCAAGAGAAGAGAGAATGCGAGCAAGAAGGTCCTTACTCTATCCCCCTTGCTGTGAAAATAGCACCTAGGGCTTCTAAATGACTTCTTAAAGTATTTTCTCACGTGCAAACAATAAAGATTTACTAAAATCCAATTATTTTTCTAATATTTTACAATATTTCGTCATTTACTATGATTTAAATTTTAAAACTATTTTAATTGGTTTAGGTAAAATTAGTAAACGTACAAATTTTAATGCCAAATTTCACCCGGAAGTGCTATTTTAAAATGCAACAAATCGCGACAAGGTGTTAAAAACACTTCTATTTAAAAAAGAAATTGTTGAAAGAAATCCAAAAGAATGCACTAACTCCTTCCTTTAACAACTCCTTCCTAATTTGCTCACTTCAAAAGTGCCAAAGCAATATCAAAACAATTTGCAAGCTTCTGATAGTATTTAACAACGTTGCATTAAATCAAACAAGTGGTAAATCAATACCCCAATTAAAAATTAATTAATGTAATGCTGGCTTAAGTATAATCAAAACAAAAATATTTCCCTTTTCCAATTTATATTTCTTTTACTCTTATATAATCTTCCTTAGTATTGTTACGATTTCTTTCACCCAATCTATCAAATTACTTTGATTCCATGCAGTACTGTTTGTTTAAAGACTAAAGCTGACACTCAGTAATGATACATTCAAACATTTGTAACGATTATCATAACTGATATCAAAATTTAGGAAATTGAAAATGATAAATTTTACATGCTCGAAAAGTTCAACATGAAACTCCAATCGAACCGTCACTCGACTCGAGTGAGTCAACATAATAAAGTGCTCTAATCAGCGCTCTTTCTTTTTTTTGAGACAATGCTATCAATTTTTCATCATTTTAAAAGAGAATAAAAAACTACACCGATGCTGTAAAGCAAATGTTTACAATACCAATGCGAATTGAAGCTTGAATAATTGATTCTGTAAGAGCAGAAATCCCCTGATTAGTGCTACAAAAAAGCAGATTTGGTAAATGTGATTGAACCTTTTAAAGTATTGATTCGCCCAAGCGCAGTCAAGCAGGGTGACGAGTTCAAATTCCTTTAAGTTTCTCTTTGGTTAAAGCAGAAAATTTAACACCAATTTCGAATATTGCTTTTTGCGGAAATGGCTGAAACTGAATTATTAGTAAAACACCAGCTAAGTGTGATGTCGTAATTTTTTTTAAACAAGCCGCTTTTTTAACATTACAGTGTAGTGAAAAATCGATGGTGTTACCTCACACGCCATTAAGAACAATTCTCTAGATGGTGTTGTTGAAAAACTGTGAAATAAAATTGAATTTCGTGTCGTTAGAAATTGTCCATATCAATCTTTAGAGATAATGATCTGGAAAAAAACTGGTGAAATAAAAGCAATTTACGGCTTAAGTACAGTAGAGTAAAGGATTTATTGCCAAACAATCCTAAATTCGGTTATCGCAATTTAAAGGCCTTTTATCTAAATGAATCAGAATTTATTGAGAAATGTAAACAGCTATTTATATTTTAATAGATGCAAAAATATTAATAAACATGTTAACCTCCATGTCTTAATGCTGAATTAACTTAGAAATTTAGTAGATACTTATTATTAGATTAAAGTTCCGGTAAACTAAAAACAGAATCCGGAATCACATTTCACCTACATGTTTCCAACATGTAAACAAGACTTTATACTTAACTTGACGACTTATTTTCAATGAAAAACCAGCAAAACAAATTTCTGTCCTTAATAACATCACATCTATTGTAATTTCTAGTTTATGCAGAAGTTGGAAGCTTTTCTATTTTTTCTGTTTCTCTCTTCAGTTGCCTACTTGCTCAGGCCTTAATAGAATTGTCACTGTATTTGTTCTGCTGACTAAGCTTGATTCTGACAGACACTGCTGACAACAGCTTAAAATCACAAAAGTGAATGCAAACAGTTAGGCAATTGAAATTGTAAATTTTTTCTATTTACATTACATAGTCAAATTCACTGAAAAAAGTAAATAAAAGTAGAGAATATTTTTTTTTCCATTCAATTTTTATTTCAAATTCTAAAAATAAAATTTGAACAAAGCTGTTTCAGCTCAACTAGGTACTTATTAAACCAATTGGCAAACTTTAAAGACATTCAAAGCCAACAAATCACTTTTGATTTCCATATCATTTTCCCATTGCTTCTATCAGTGTTATACCATCCAGAGCCATAATACATTAAAGGAGATTTACTCTATGTCTAATCAAAGCAGAAGCAAAATTTTCACAAACCTAAAATGTAGTCAATCTTCCTTTTGGCACTGACCCAAGAGTTTTCTGCCATTGAGGAACAAGCTGGAATTTTGGATGGCATCAGTTCTCTATTTTATGACCTTCTTGTGAAGTAGAAGTGGCACTTTGCTTAATGGGCCAATTTTTCTTAGTAATAGCAGAACTATTTCCACCTATTTTATAGTTCAAGTCGACAGAAAACTGAGCAGAAACTAAGTGAAAATGAATCAAACCAATTTGAAATTTCTTTCTGTTTCCATTAAAACAACTTGTTTGCTGCACGTTCCAGTTCTCTGTAACAAGCTACAGCTCAAAACAAAAGGAAAATATAAAAAAATGTTATTATCGATAAATTTTAAGTTTGTTGACACTTTTAAAACACGTTCTATGACAGCAAAATGGGACGCAAGTTGCTATAAATCATTTTATTGTAAGGTTGAGAGCGTCGTGAAAAAAGGGTTGTAACTCATCTTATTGAAACTGCTACTTTCAATAGAAATAATAAGACAAAAGAAAGGTGTGAAATAAAAATTTAAAAATCTCGAGAACGGTATTTTACATTTCATGTCGACCAGACGCGAAAGAATCAATGGAATACAGTAGCAGACGAACGCGCATTTGACACTCGTGCAGCCCATAATGTAGCAGTAATTAAGAAAGCCAGTGAAGGGATGTAATCAAGAGAAATTGCTTCTAATCTTTTTGCAAATTGTTAAGTATTTTCAAGTCGTCTTTGCGGTTTTCGCAAAGTTAAAAATTGCATTTCAAATTTCTAAAACTTGGTTTGTTTAAGCTAACTTAAAGCGATTAACGACAGCTGTTGGTTTTACATCAAGTAGTTTTACGCGTGTAACATGTTGGAAAAGTAAATTCATACAAAAATAATAGTGCTACATGTGAATGATTTACACAACGTCAAATAAAAATAGAGAAAAAATATTTTACGGCAACAACAAAAAGGTGGAGTTACATTTGTTACTACGTAGTAAAAGTTTATTCTAGATATTGAAAAAAAAAAAAAAAATAGTTGAATTTGATACGAAACTTCAATTTCAGTATTCTGTATTAAATATCACTTCTAACATTCTCGAGACATTATTAAAAAAACTGCACAAATAGAAATCTTTTGTCATTTAGAAACTGTCTGAGGAAATGGAGAGTCGTACGTGACTGTTTCAGCTGTTTCTGTTTCTCACAGATAATAACAAAATATTGCGTAATCCGCACTGATGCATGAATTCGATTATCGTAAATCAGTAATCGTCACGAAGTTCTTCATCCCATTTCCTATTCAAATTGACTGCTTCAAGTACATAGACGGCAATTTTCTCTAAAATACGGTAATTAATTTTTTTTTAATGTGTCGTCGAGAAGAGAAGTCTTAAAGAGTAAAATCCTGATTAGAAATCAGAGCAAGCCCTAGAAATTCAGTTTGGAATTAGTTCTGAAAAACAGCAATCCTGCGACCTTAAGATGAAGATAATAAACAACCACACAATGCCTGAAGTTTACTCTCAAGAATCTGTAGCTTGCAAGATATATTCCTTCAATTTAATAAAGCTCCTCTAAAGGAGCAATATCTTCATTTTGAGGATGTAGTAAATTAATTAGTTAAAACTTTCTTACGCAGAGAGATAATAAAAAGATGGTGAAGAGGGCAATCTGTACCTGGCATTTGACAAAGTGTAGTTTTGAAATTATAGTATCAGAGCTATAAACCATACAAAAGCAACAAAGTGTAATATTTAGTCTGGAAGAAGCAGTTCAGCTGTTTGTCACTCGCTATAAGCGTCTGAGTTAAATTTTTCAATCTCGAATATTGTACATCACAGTAATTGCAACACCAAACCAGAAATCTCAAGCCCCAATTTCACATGTCGTTTTGAAACTTTTAACCAACATTTCAAATTTATAAGCGCATTAGACGATGAGCAAAAGGAATTAGTCTGTCTTGTTTCAAAAAGTGACATTGGGCCAAGGTCGGTTTGGTAATAGTTGTGACCTCATTTTGAATGAAAACTTGAAATGCTTTGATTTTTTTTTTCTTTTTACTTATAGTTACAAGCTTTCAAGTTCTAACTTACATTACATAACTGTTTCATTTTGGCCAAGTTCCAAACTGACTTCTTCTTTTTCATTGCTAGCAATAAACGACAGTACAACAAACAAACACAGACTGTAGATTTTGCGCTGGAATTGTGCGTCTGCAAACTTCTACTATAGTCCAAAAAAAATTCATTTCTTGCACACAAAAAATCAAAAAAATTCTTCCAGAAATCCAAAAAGATTTGCAGTTTATGTCGTTAAATATTTTGTTTTCAGCAATCACTTAACAAACAACTTAGCAAAAAGGAACCACTAATATGAAAAACCTTGTTTACAGACACAACAAGTAAACACTTTTCTCTCATTTCTGAGATCTAATTTAAAGTTTCTCTGACAATAAAAAACACATAGTTGTTATTCACCACTTTTTTACTCAACAAGTTAAAAAAAAAGTTGAGATTAAACTAAAGTTATTGATTTCTCATTTGACACAATGATCTACGATTTCTGTTGGTCAATATGTCTGTTAAAGATCAAATTTTTTCAAACTATTCTTTCCAGCGCAATGCATTCAGTAAAAAGAAAGTGAGATATCATTTTTCACGCTTGTGTGCACTTTCAGACACAAATGTCAGCATAAAAAACGACTATAATTTATTGAGACAAATACCAAACAATCAATGCCACAACGACGTTGATTCATTGTGGCATTGGCAAAGATAATTAACAAGCTGCATATTCACGCACCAAATCAGATATTAATAAAACGCTGACATCGGAGAATTTTAATAACATAATCCAGTATGTAGGTATCCTGACTACCCTTGCCAAATCCAACTTGCAAAATTTTCTTTAAACATTACCCAATAAATTCTCTTCAAAGCTTCAGGTTTATAGTTTATGAATAGTTTAGGGCTTTATGGGATTATTGATTAGAGAAACGGTGTCTATCACAAGCACCTTCTCGCCGTGGGTCCTTTTCTATTAAGTGCAATCCCATATGCTGCAACTTGTTCAAGAAACGCCAGTTATGATTTACCATTTTTTTCCTTGGAAAAATACTGCAGGAGACATCGAATCCCTTTTCCTTGATCCTATCGCGAAACAGTTGCGCAAAAGTTCAGACACCATACCCTAATAAATAATCCATTTTCAATATAAAAAGTTAATAAAGCTTATCTTTAGTCTTATCGCTTTCTTAGATCAACAAAATTATTTAATGAAAAATCGAATCGAAAGAAAAACATCTCGGATAAGTACGTCATAAATAGCGCATAAAAGATCAAAGCTCTGCCTTAAGCGAATAAAAGTGAGACGTAAGACGTGAAAATTGTCAAAGAAAATGCCCCGAAGCAATTATTTATCAAATAGAGCTTTAAAGCAAAGAGATTGGTGGTTCGGTTATGATAAATATGATTTTCCTTGACTTAATAAATGAGTTTCACTTGCAAATCGTCTCTTTACAGTGACGTACATTGCCAATGAAGATTACCTGGAAATTTGTCAACGAGATGATTCATTCAAATGTTTAGAAGATGAATGCATTCCCATAAATCATAAATGCAATGGAGTAGCTGAATGCTCCAATGGAGCTGATGAGTCACTTTGGGAGTGTGGTACTGTATATTTACATTTTATTTCAATTTATCATTTACTGTAGATAAACATCTTATTTGAAAATTCTAACTACTGTATCACAAAACGTAAAAATTATGATAGTTAGAATTTTCAAATCAGACAAAATGTAAAAATTATAATTACGTACAGCAATATTTTAAGGTTTCTGCTGTCAATTTTCTTTATCGGAAAAAATAATTGCATGGAACATAATGGTGGTTTTTACGAGGTGAAAATTAGACGAAGTAATTACTGGCGATGCTTTGGTAGCGATTGTTGTAATGGAAAATTATTGATCACCTATTTACGGCAAATGAGAATAACTGTCGTCTCGAGATTAATTGCGAACGACGACAATTTGTTGCGAGACAAAAAGTCGTAATAAAGTACAAAAAAAAAAAAGATTTTCTTACACAATATTTTTTTCATAAAGTAATGAAAAGTTAAGCGTAAAAGTTTTAAAAGTTTTAAAATAAATGATGTTCGCTAGGAATGCCATCGATCGCAGCAGGTATGACATGTAGGAAATTAACATTTTATGTATAGCGTAGGTTAAATGAAACTTTTAAAAATAGCTTAAGAAAGGGAAAGAAGCTGCCAAAAAAATCAATAGCGGAAAAACTTGAGGGAAAAAATTGAAATCGCAATTAAACTGACTTTTTACTGCAAAGTTGAATTTATTACTTTTTTAATTTCTCACTTTATTGGATAGAAGATAGTTTTTTTTGGGGGTATAGGGAATTCTTTTTTCCCTGTGAAACCTACTTGCGAAAAAATGTATATGAAATCATCTTTTTCTCCTTTACAGGATGTCTGCCAAATGAATTTTTTTGCAACGGCACTTGTATAGATTCCATGTTGCGATGTGATACTAAATCAGACTGTTCTGATGAATCCGATGAGCACGACTGCGGTAAGCAAAAGATTTTTTTGCCTCCACGTGCACTCTAAAACGACCCCTCCCGGCTTCTGGTAAAAAGAGATATGACAACATGAAAACATATTGAGTTTCAATGTATTTTTTTCAAAAAAAGAATTTAAAAAAACATTTAATATTTGAAAATTTAATAACTTACTTAACTTACAGCACTATTAGCAGCACCTTAGTCTGATAAATTCCATTGGCGCCAACCATCACTTGTAGTACCTCATATTTGTGCAATTTCCATTTATCACCATTATTCAAATTTCCTTTTCTTCGTGTAATTTAAGAGCACTCAGCCCCAGAATACTTCTTATCAAGTTCTCATAGAGTACAATGGTTTCTCATTCCCCTTTCATCTCACACCGACCCTACATCTGATCCTCCAGACAATATTGTTTCCTCTTTGCACCTCCATTTCCTCTGAAAAGCATTAAATTACTCCCTACCAAAAATAAAAACTCCCCTTTAATCCATCTAATAAATAATTAACCATCTAATTTCAGTTTGAGGCAATATTTAATTCCATTCGTAAACAAACCCTGCTCTTCTTTATTTTCCTTCCCCTTACATCGGATTACTTTTACTTTTGCACTCCATTGACTCCAGCTTTCTATCTTAGGTGTGTTTTAAGAGGCTTAAAAGTGCAATCCAGCAAAACATTTCCCTCTTCCAAAATACCTAGAAAGCATTTTGCTGAAGTGTTATATCGCTTTGTTTCTCTCACAACTTTCAAACGATGCTGCCCTCAAAGTAAATTGTCTGCAGATGGCTTACAGAAAGTCATTCTTTGGGATGATTTTTTTTATTATTTCATCTTATGAAACTATTTTTACCCCCTTTCCTTATTTGCTCTTTTATTTTATGGTGCCAAAAACCTGATACCATATATGAAATAAATGATTACGGCCCCAAGAATTTTATAAACCATTAAAAATTCCAGGTTTCTTGAACCAAAACACCTCCAATAATCCCCGGGAATTGTGGGAGACGTTTTGAATAAATCCCAGGAATTACACTAAAGCAATTACTGTCTGTTTCGTTCATTGCAGAAACGTATTTGTGCCCATATACGCATTTTAAATGCAACAACCATTTCTGCATACCGGGAGATTCTGTTTGTAACTTCGTCAACGACTGCGGAGACAATTCAGACGAACAGAATTGTTGTAAGTTCTTTTAACTAGTTGAAGTAGCGACTCCAAGCGAGCATGAAGTCATCGCTTGATGCTGGCAATGGAGTAAACAATTCAATTGTTCTTTATGACTTTTCCAAACATTTGTCTCGATAGAAAAGTTTCACTTAAAGGCGAGAAATATTTTGAAATAAAACAAAGTTGAAAAAAATTAGTTAAAACTTTTGCTAAATTATTAAATCGTCCTGTTTACCAATAAATTTTAACGATTATAACTTTGTTTTCTCAGCTCACTTAATGGCTAACCCTGAAATCACAAATTTTTTACATTGAAATTCAAAAAATAATTTTTGGATCAGTTTCAAAATATCAGTTCGCTTAACGCCGTTTCTCGCTTCGCCTCGTTAAACGTAGACGAAAGTGGGAATTGCGTATTGATTAGCTATTGATTACACTCTGTTTATGCCCATTTCAGTACACAGAGCGTGTTGGTTCGGCGAATTTACGTGCAATAACGGACAATGCATCCGGGTGGCACTTCTCTGCGACGGAGAAGTCAATTGCCTGGATGGAAGTGATGAAACTCATTGTGATAAACTGAGTAAGTAAAATAAAACCTCTTCTCATGTCCTTTCCTATTTCCTTCAAAGAATATTAATCAACGTTTCCCGAGACATTTCGTCTCGTAATCCGTAAACTTTCCTTCAATTAACTTGTCTCGGATTTGACGCTGATCTTACGATCTGTCAGATGATCACTTTCAACGATTATCCACGTCTTAAGGGATTAATTGCCCTTGGCAAGCAAAGCTGGCTGATTAAGAGTTAATTGCGTGGAAACAGATCAAACTCTGACCCTCATTAAAGTTCTTGCAGCTTCAAAATTGAGACTTTCTCTGACTAAGTTATTACACGAGATTAATTAGTTAAATTTTACCATTTTCAGGAGATTACGTGCAATGCGGTGACAAGTCTCTGGTGCATCGTTATTTTTGGTGTGATGAGTGGCCCGAATGCAAAGATAACCACGCGGATGAACTGAATTGTAATGTTCTATAACTAACTTTGCATGTAATTAGCGTAATTTTACTACGCCAATTGATGCAATCTCACAGCATGTTTTGGTTTTCAACATATTATGCTTCTAATTAATTGCACTCTCGGTTTAAATATGCTGTTAAATGTTTTAATTAGGTAAAAATTGCACACATCATGAGTTTCGGTGCACGAATTCGAGATGTATCGCCAAAGCGAATGTCTGTGACATGATATGTGACTGCGCAGATACGTGCGAAGACGAAAAGAACTGCGGCGATAGATATTTAATGATGGGAGGTTAGTATTAAAAAAAAAAAATTGATTTTTATTTTTCTACTTTTTAATGAGCTTAATGAGCCTTAATTTCCCTCATTATTTACTTTGATGCGATTAAACTCCATCGCCTTTCAATTATATGTCCTATCAATTTGATTTGAATTTTACAACAATTCGTAACTTTTTTGCCAGTTTATGTCGATTTTCTTTCTTTCTAAGCGGCTAATTTATTTCTTTTAACTTTTTCAACATGTCAGAATGTGCGGGACAATTAACCTTTTTTTGGTCACGTAATTCGTTTATTGGAAAAGAGTGCAGATCCATTTAACCCTTGAAACCCCATGCGGAGTTCTTCGTTTACTCGTCTATTAACTGATTGTTTTGCAAAATAAATTGGTTTAAAATCTAATTTCTTTCCCTGATTTCGCCACTGGAAAAATACTGCAGGCAGGATGTGAAAGCCAAGTTGAGGATTCTAAATATTATTAACTTACAACAAGACGAATGCAATAAAAAGATAGTAAAAAGCAAATACAGTACTACCATACTTTAAAAAAAAATCTAGTTATTTTTTTTAGTTTCTAATGAACAGTAATTAAAAACCAAATTTAAACTTTAGACTATTACACGTGTTATTCAACAACTATTAATTAGCTAACATTCTGCATAATTAAATGCTATTTGCAAGAAAATTGAATATTTAATGAATAAATGTTGTGGTTTTTCTCCTTTCTCACATTCCGTTAATCGCTTTCACTTAAAATTAGCACGAACGCTGAAAGGAATCTGCAAATGAATTTTTCTCAAAAGAAAATATTTTCATTTCAACTAAGAAAACGACCTTCAAAATAATCTCGGACAGACGACGACTTTCTTTTGTCATTTGTTCACTCAAATTGTTCTTGTTGTTGTTATTCCATTCAAACTTTTGTAATTAAGTGATTCGCTCGACTATTCCTGCATAGCAATGCCTCACAACAATTCCTGGCAAGGTGCCTGGAAACGTTAATCCTGTAGGGCAATATACAGGTTTTTCTGCTCAAGTCCTCGCACTTTTTCCCCAACTTGGATGAGAATTTGCACTCATCCCTCCATCTGCGTATGCGCTTTATTTCCACGTTGCCAAGCGACAATCACGCATGTCTATAAAACCCGTTAATTTTCAATCATCCCGTGTGCCATATTTACACATCATAACTAAGTAATTTTTTTAATATTTTTTTTACATGATTTGGACATTAATTAAAATATTTTTTCACCGTATCATTGCAGATGTACCAATGTGTTCATTCAGTTCAACTATTTTTTGCCCCAAAACAAACAGATGTATTCATGAAAACTTCATCTGCGATGGCCGCAACGATTGCCAAAGTGGTGCTTTTGGGTCCGATGAATATGGATGCAGTGAGTAGTGTACAAAGCTTTTCTTTTATAAATTATTCGAATCCTCACAGCGCTAAAGTAATAAAAAAATTACGCAAGCGGTTTATTTATATTCATTTTTGCAACTAAGTTAAACTCCTCAGAGTACCCGTACAGTGGATATGTAAAGTGTATGTTGATTCAATTTGTATTGAAATATTGGATTACGATACATTTAAGCATGAAAACCTTAAGCTTATATTTTATTCAAGTATTGCGCTATTTACATTGTAAAACTAAGCGCATCACGCAGCGCACGTTTCTAATACTCGTTGAATTCAATAGGAGCGTTTAAAAGGATTTTTAAAATAGAGAGAAATGAATGACAGCCATTGGAAGATGCTGCAACAGCTGTCGCCAGATGCGAGTCCGTGTTCACCCAATACCAAAATCTATTGTTTTGACATTGAACCGCTTCGAAATGGCCTTTTTCCTTTAATTAAACCAATTACGGTAAAAGTTTAAATCCAATTCGTGCATAAAATCTTAAAATTGCCATATACGTAAGCTGTTGTTAATTAATCGCTTTTAATTAATTATTTACCTACTCATTGAACTGACAAGAGGACAAAAACCCCCAAAGCGCTGTTTGGCCACCATAAGGAAAAGATGTGTCAGTTCCCCAGACAAATTAAGTTGGCCACTGGGTGCATTTACAGAATGTGTAAAGAAAGCATGTCTTAGCGCAGGTGGCTGTTTGAGCTCTATGACGACACTGAAGCAGATTTTTCTAGTCTCAAATGACTGCCGAGATTAAAATTCAAGCTCAAAGTCCCTACGGAGGGAAATGAGTGTTTCAAGACTGGATTATGAAAAGCTAAATTTAGTTAATGTCGACATTAAATCTATTAATACACACAGTGCGCAAAAAAAAATTCGAGTGTTTACTGATCAATATTAACCCGAGTGATATAAATAAATATAAGTGTCTTTAGTTTTTTTTTTTTTAGAGGGCAAAACAAACAACGTTGCCAAAAAAAAAAAAAAACCTTTCAGCCATTTAAAGTTTGTTGACACGACTTTGAATTGATCCAACTCCCGTAGCAATTCGAAAACAGCTATTGAAGCAATGTTACATCAGCAGAAAATTTGCATTCGGGACTAATTTTATCTTTAACTAAAAGACTTTTCACTTAAAACAGCACACAGCGTTCGAAATAAATAATATCAACATTGGGAACTGCCATTTAAACGTGTTTTTCACGTGTTTCTGACTTCATTTTTTTCAAATTTTATCATATCAAAGTATTTAAATTAAACAAATAAACATCCCACTCGCTCCCAAACGTTGCACAAAACAGAGGAAACCAGTGCAGCTCACATTTGCAGTGCAATAACAAGGCGAAAGACCTTATGGAACTGCAGACAGAAAAAGAAAAAAAAAAGCCAAAAACAAGGAAACACAATAGATCCGAATGAATGTGGCGCTCTTTATAAGGGCAGAAACCTTTTATTCCGATACACAAAACCATAAAACCCAAACCCACAATTTATCATTCCGAATAAGAAAATCTACACTAACAACGCTATTTTATCCTTTTATTTTCGCCATTAGCGTTGGTTTCCACGTGCCCATCAGAACATTTCAGATGTCCAGACGGACGCTGTTTACCTCTCACCGCGAAATGCGATTTCGTTCGGGATTGTGTTGGGGGATACGACGAGGAAGATTGTGGTAAGCTTGTAATTATACCGGACATCAAACAACTGTCCACGTTCCAATCATAAATTTTTTTTCTCCCACTCCCATCAAAATCCACCGCAAAGATTTTCTTTCGTGTAATCCCCACGAATTCCGATGTTTGAACGGCCAATGTATACAGGAGCAGAACCGATGCAACACGAGATACGACTGCCGAGATCGAAGCGACGAAATCAATTGCCGTATGTTTGACATGCTAATATTATTCACTCGCTGACTGATCAATTAACCGCGAATTAGAACTACACACCTGCCCCGACGGACACTTTAAATGCAACACCGGACAATGCATTTCGCAAGAGTGGAAGTGTAATTTTCGCAAAGATTGCTTCGATAACTCCGACGAGGATGAAAACAATTGCGGTATGTATTTAACCCCTTCTCCCCTTCTCCCCTCTTCCTTAATTAATAAAGCAGAACTAACTTCCAATTGCAAATTAAATTAAATTTAAATTACAGTACACAAAAAAAAGAGACGATCATTAGCAGGGGAAAGTTTTGTTTTGAATAATCAATAAGAAGAGCTATATAATGGTGAACTTGTACAAGTTTAAATTGAAGTTTCAAGGCACAAGTAATCTAGGCAATCAATCCAGAAATAAGTTAACGACTTTCCTGAGGTTTCTGCTGCCATTAAAGTAAATACCATATACTGCCAATAAGCTTTTAGAGCAGCCAATTAAGTTCAAATGCAGTAATCAATTTTCGTGTGTAATACAAGGTAGCTGAATGTGACCACAGAATGGCTGGAGATGACAAAAGGAGCAACCAGGATCTATAGATGTCGTAAATCATGACACGCTACTGTTATTATAAAGTGGTAAATGGGGCAATTTTATGTACCAGACACATCTACTTGTCTCTAACATAAAGACAATTGCCATTTATCACGGAAAAATGACATTTGGTCCATAAATTATCGTTATGCAGTGTTTAGCTTTAATTATGATTAGAAATGAGTGAGCATTTACATTACGAGATCGATCTCTTCTAGGTGAAAATTGTTTATTCAATAATCGGAAAACCCGTTAGAAAGTTCGACGTTTAGAGCGTTCTCTGTGAAGCGAAGCACATCCATAAATTACGTGGAAGGCTTGAAGAAAGAACTCTTCTAACTACTAAAAGCATGATTGCATAATGACACGAGAAGTAAAGCACTAGGTTTCCTTAGGGTGGCATTTTAAAACCCCCAAGTGCACCTTGGCAACACAGCCAGATCTCTGCGAGTCAGGGAAGTCATAGAATTATGGTAGACTAGTTCCTGATTGTTATTTTCCAGGTGCGTCTAGAGAACACTGCAAACATTTCACATTGTAAACGTAAACTGCTGAGATTTCTGGTGGGGTTAAAGGGATTTCCCAAAATGAGATGGTGCATGAGTTAATTTATGAATGCTTTCATAAAAGAAGTTTTTTTTTTTTTAAATAAATAAATAAATGTGGCAGTTATAGTGGCCATTAACTTTGTACATTAACATACCGTGAGAATGTTGTGAGGCCACTTGGTATCATTAGTTGTTTTTCTTTGCAATTATTTCAGAACTTAAATTTCGCGAGTGTGAAGAAAACGAATTTCGGTGCAACAATGGTCAATGTATACCACAGGAAGAAGCCTGTTATGACGGTGGCAATGCAGAGCGGGGATGTGCAGATGGCTCTCATTTAATCAATTGCAGTAAGTATACCTTTAATTTATACACAGTATAAATCTCATGAGAGGTAGACTTAATACAAATCTGCTAAATATTAATTTTTTTGCCTCTCATCACCCAACCGCATGTTTTTTTTTAAGCTAAATTGCCATTTTTATTATTTTTTTAAGTAGTAAGTAGTAATGAGAAACGCACTATTAATATTTAACGACCTAAAACTGTCGTATGTAAAGTTTTAAGTCCACCTCTTGTCCTCCTGCACATTAAAAGCCACATTTTAAAATTGAAATAATACTTTAGGGGATTGGGAATGTCCTTCCCATCTACACAAGTGCCTTTACGGAAACTGTATTCCAAAATATCTAGTTTGTAACGGACAGGTGGACTGCTGGGGATCGTGGAACGACGAGATTGGATGCCGTGAGTTTTCTTTATTGAATTATTCATGTCATGAATATTTATAAACCGAAATAAATTGCTCGTTGTGTAGCCTTCAAATGCTCATCAGAAGGAAGATGCGAGTGTAAAGATGTGATGATCAACTGTACAAATATCGGGTTGGAAGCGCTGCCAACAAATATTGAAAAAGAAATATCAAAATAGTACGAGTCATTTATAAATAAACATCAAGTTAATCCGAAGTAATTAATTCTGCAGTCCAGTGTTATGAGAGCCTTTTACATTTTTTTGTTGCAGCATTTTCTCTGGTAACAAGTTGGGCCCACAACCAGAAGCAGCCATGTTCAAGCCGTTGGATGGAGTAATTCTACTGTTAGAACAATTATTAATTAGATTTACCCTATTAAAAAAGGTTGTAACTCATTTTTATCTTTAGAGATTTAAGTAATAACAGTATTTTGGCAATTCCACCAGAAACGTTTAAAAATCTGTGGAGACTACGGATTTTGTAAGAAATCGTTATCCCTTAAATTTTACATGGCCCAGAAACTTTTTTCTTAACCTTTTGAGAAAACTCACAGCAAGATAAGAAAGACATAATCGATTTATACAATGACCCTTCTGCTAAGGGTGGTTCGAATTCCACTTTGTGGTGTTGGAATATTTAATGCTCAAATCACGAACGTTGTGTCTTGCAGCTCATACTTATTGCATTGAAGTTGAATTTTAGCTCAGGCAGCACCTCATCTCTGACATTGCAGAATATTATACAAGAAACATATTTGAGAGTTACAAGAAACTTGTGATAAATTGACCAATCTACAAATTGCGCTTCGTCGAATTGTTACTTGAGTAGTAATTTGATTCCAAGTTGTTTTGAAAACTCCTTTCAAAAATAATGACTGTAGTCATCTAAAAATAATGATCGTTGTCAACGATACTATAGCATGGTACGATATTTAAATTAAGACGTTAGTAAAAAAATATCATCTCAGATGATAATAATGTACGGTAATCATAACAACCAATTCTGGACAGATGGTCCCAGGCTATACATTATAGAGATAATCTCCAAGTCCACGAGCCACAAAGTCAAATAAAATTCAATTAATATTTTTGCCTTATATGATAACCTTATTAAAAAAACATTTCTCCTTTAAAGCTCCTAGTCTTTGTTTTCCTTTAGAACATAAACTGTTGAAAATTCTTGTCGAGTTCCAAATTTTTTCACCAGAGGGTTTAGCTGAATATGCTACAGCTGAATACACCTTATTACTCCTAGCGAACAAAATATTCGTGGTATTTTATTGTCTATTCTTCATTGAAGGTAGAATAGACTTTTCAAAGCAGTGGTTTTACATGCCAATCCATTGCGTGGTTTTAAGCCGCAAGAATGGATATATATCAAATTCCAATGCTTTGCTATTTTGCATTTATTAAAAGCTGACTTGATCTTTAGATCACGTACCGGTATATAAAATTAAAGCACTCTTTTTTACTGCGCACAACTTACGTTCTTTTACATTTTTCTATTTACTCTGCGGTATTTAAAGATCAAGTTATCTCTGTAAATATTAACTCTACCGACTGAGAGTAACATGTCTGTAACCGCCACGGGAACTCGGAAAAGAGCAGTTTGAGCTCAGGGGTTAAACCCGAGGTCAGGTCATAAAGTTGCAAGATAGTAAACCTATTACAACAAAATAGCCCTTGGTTTAGCCATTGAATTTGAACCACAGCGATGCAAAATTGCGAATTATTAATATAAATGCAAAGTTGTCATCAGAAACAGCAGTATTGAAATTCACTGCGGTGTCCACAAAGGTTAAGCTTGAAAGGGACGATTGATTACCAAGTATTGGTAGATAATTGTTCGTGTTAAATAATTGGCCGCACTTGCGCAGTAATATTCCAGCAGTCACAAGTCTTTTTCGCATCAAGTTGCCAACTTAAAATTGCATTAGTTGAAATTTCATTAGACCTTCAGCTCTTCATTTGCATAAAGATCAAAATGTAATTCATACATTTAATTTTCTTCTTTCTGGGCCATGATTTAATTACAAATCTAAATATGATTCTCACACTTTCCTCTTTCTTGATCTCTAGAAATTTGCAAAATAATTTTTTAGAAATTATTCAAAACGGGACCTTTTTTGGATTAATGCACCTGTCAACTTTGTAAGTAAGTTTTATAAAATGTACGTATATTCGTAAAAGCTGGGTTCATTCAGTTATTCATTCATTCAATCATTCATTCACGAATTTTTAACGACGATAAAAACAGAAAATTGGCCAATAATTCATAGTGAGCCCAGCTTAGTTCAGATCAATTTTTCATGTTTACATTTGGAATCGTGCACCATAAATTACTTTCAATGTTTATTGTCTGTCAACAAGAAACCTTCAAAATAACCGCATCAAAATCCTGGAACCGTTTGCCTTTTATGGTTTATCCTCGCTAAAATTGCTGTAAGATTTCATTTTTCATAGATAACTTTATAGGTTTTGCTTACCCTATTTATTTTTAATTTTAACAGCGACTTGAGTCATCAACAGCTGGTAAATGTTTCACCAAACGCATTTCAAGGATTGAGAAACCTCCTCAAACTGTCAGAATGATCACTTAAAGCGTTTTAAAAATGCATTTTCACATTTACTCTTTTTTTTTTATTTTCAAGGAATTTATCATACAACAAATTAATGTTTATCCTTGATGGATCTTTGAGTGGATTGCCCCATCTGCTCTCTTTGTACGTATAGAATATTGGATTTTCACTTGGAGTTTTTAATTAATTGAAACCGTCAACTGCAGGGACCTGTCCAAAAACAACATTCAAATAATGGGGAGTAATTGTTTTCATGGATTGACATCACTTCAATACTTGTAAGAAACATTAATCATGTACTGAAAACATGAAAAAAATACTTTTATTTAATCATTAGAACGACAGATGAATTTCGGTTTTGCTGCGTTGCACGTCACGTGATCCACTGTTTACCAAAAGCAGACGAATTTTCATCATGCGAAGACTTGATGTCAAATATTATCCTTCGAATTTGCATCTGGGTGCTGGGACTCATAGCATTTATTGGAAACATCTTGGTTATTATTTGGAGAGTCATTTACAGAACAAATAATAAAGTAAGTGCAAATATTTGTTCACAATATTGACATCTAATGTTTATATTATATACCAAATTATTGGGCAATGAAAAGACTTCACACAGTTATCTCTAAACTAACCTGAATTGAACTAAAAAGAAGAAGAAAAACAACCTTTTTTTGTCACTGTATTAAAATCCAAAGCCTAGAGCAACTTGTAAGATAAAACAGATGCACCGAGGCATGCGCGGGCTTTTTGATTTAAACTAGAAGAAATTTTTTTTTTTCCTTTGCAAGCCTTGGGCAATAGAACTAATGCTTTTATTCCATTCTAAAAATCAATTTCTGCTTTTCTTTAAACCAAAAAATTTGAGAATTAGAGCAGAATTTGTTTGAGACTTTTAAAGCGCTTCTTCCTCTTTTTTTATTATCACTTAGGTGGTTAAAAAAAAGCTTGTAGCAATTGAAAAATTGCTTAGGTACTGCTAAATTAATGAAAGCAATGAAAAGTTTTGAAACTTAAAAACATTCTAATTACATTTTTAGTCAATGAATTGTAACTATGCAAAGCTTATCCATTTATTTTCAAAATACAATCGTCATGACTACCACATTTTGCCCTTCTTTTATCTTTATTTTTTTTATTTCCATTATTAGATTACTTCATCTATTTATTTTAATCCCTTTTGTGCAACCCATGAGTCACAATTAATTAAAAACATGCTATTCTAATTTTGTTTTTGGCATAATATTATTAATCATTCACCCCGTAATTGCCTATTTACATATTGACAAGAAGTAAGGTCATTAATTTGCACAAACTACGTTCATAAAAGCTTTTGTTCTACCCACAGATTTCTTTTGCTTTGTATTTTTGGAAAAAAAAAAAAAATTCCTTCCTTCAAGAAGATTTGTTTAATTTTTTTTACATTTCTTAGTTCGTTCATTTCCCTGTTTGCACAACCTGTGACTACTCTCGTAGGTGTATTTAGTGTAGGGATGATAAAAGATTTCGATTTGTATTCAAATGCGACTGTGGGGATTTAGACTATCTTAGTAGATAAAGGGTTATTATTATGTAAATAACGACATTCAATATGATCCCTTCGCACAGAAAGTCGTTTTGTTTTTCATGTAGGGCAAAGTAATGGAATTAAAATAAGGTTATAAATATTCTTACACAAACACACAAAAAAAATTCATATTGCACCACAAGCACATTAAACAAACAAAAAACTGGGAAAACTCATTACTTTTGATGTATTTTGCAGGTTCACTCGTTTTTAATAACAAACTTGGCCATTGGCGATATGTGCATGGGGGTTTACATGTTAATCATTGCATCTGTTGATACGAGATACCGCGGAATGTATTTCATTTACGACTCCCTGTGGAGAACCAGTGAACTTTGCCAATTTGCTGGATTCGTGTCAACATTTTCAAGCGAATTATCCGTATTAACATTAACAGGTAATTAAGGCTGACGTGAGTGCGGCGTGTTCGGCATAAGCAACACCTAGTTTCGACAATGTTTTTCTAGTTATAACGCTGGATCGATTTGTTGGTATTGCATTTCCATTCCGATTGAAGCGGCTCAAGATGCACCACACCAGAGTAGTCATGACTATACTCTGGTTAGCTGTCACGTTTCTAGCAGGTCTACCACTGGTGAATTTAGAATATTTTCAGCATTTCTATGGAAGGTGAGTAGATTTAGCGAAGTTTTTTTGCACTTTTTCTTTATTGTTGCATAGTAAACACAAACACTACATGCTTGTATTATTTCTGATTTTATGCTAATTTTATTTATACTGTATAAAAATACAACAAATGGTGCAATTCCATAGAATTAAATGTAAATTATGACGCATTTGTTGGCAAGCTCAGAAAAAAAATCATGGCAACGTGTAACCTGTCCACTCACCTTTGTCGCTATGGTGACACTGGCGGGAATTATGGGCCGTGGCCAGAGGCCAAATAGAATTAGGGAGAGAAAGCTCTGTTGCCAATATAGAGCGTAATACAGGAGAAAAGAGGAGATGTCAGCAGTCTGGCAGTGGACATCCGCAAGCGAACAGGTGAGAGTGACTCGTGATGTACAACGAGTGTCTTCACAGCAAACGACTCTCCATCTGTTCCAAGCTGTCATGGAAGCCATACGCTTCAGGAAAAGCACACTAAATTTGCTCGGCACCGCTGCAATCCACCACCACCAGCCATGTGAATTGGTCCCACAGATACTAAAAATACCAAACATCACCTTCAATTCCGACTCGTATTGGTTTCAAATTCAATAAACACCCTTCTACACTTCTTCTGTGAAAAAAATAACACTTGTGCCACAATTGGAGAATTAATAGATTATCATATATCATTCGCACCTAAATCGACCAAGTCTACTCCAAAGTATTATTTTGCGCAAAAACTTAACTCTTTATCCGATTGAATAACTCAGCTTAGGGTCTAATAAAACTTTCAACTTTTCCGATTTTGCCTTAAGGTGAAAAAACCCTTCATATGAATTTTTCACTCGAGATACCAAAATCAAAGTTTTACTTGAGGAATTTTGCTGAACGCAATCGCGTGAAAAATGTTTTTCTTCTTATATTATGCATGAAATCGACCCGCTGTTTTTACCAGAAAAATATGCTGCCCAGTTGCATTATGAGATGTCAGCACTCTTTCACTTTGCCTCAGTTCACTTAAACTTTACCTGCATCTGCGCTCTGAATTCCAGTGAGCGCATAACTCAGTGTCACATGCCTTTTGGTATTGTGATTGTTTTTCTTTTTTTTTTTTTCATTTTTTGGCACACAAGGCTAGAATGCGTCCGAGTGAATTGAAAAGTCGACCAATAGAAAAAACTAAAAGACAATCAGGGGAGCAAAGATAAAAATCCAAGTGACTTGTTGAATTGCTTTACTGTAGCACACGTGTATTGCAGTGCAGCACGTCTAACTTAGAAAAATGAAATTAAATGATCCAAGTGGTAAATTGGTTTACAAGTTCCAAACCGAGTCAATTAAGAACGATTCAAGCTGATATCGACTGTAAAATCAAAATAAATCGGAAAATTCCGGTTTGTAACAAATAACTCAATAACAAAAAAAACTTCACAAAACTGTGTACAGTGTACTTTTAACAGGCACTACACTCAAATGCAGTTGTTGTAATTAAAAAAATTAATGGCTGTAAGCTGTTTGATACAGCTAATCCCATTTATCAAAACAAATTAAAAAAAAAAGAGTTTACATGGTTTTCGATTTTTTTTACGACTTGTATTTGAAAAATTAAGTCTAAACTTTTATTTACATTCGTTAAAAATCATTTCCATGAATTATATCGTTTAACCACAATTTTACGTTTGAAAAATTCTTGTTAGTAGCTTTACAAGTGCTCATGGCACAACACCCTTCGCACCAAGACATTGCACACATAAATGGCTATCTATGACTGACCACAGTCGATTTCGCGCATGCCAGCCTGCGAGCTATGTGAAATTCAGTCATGTTTTAATACATAATCAAGATGGAACATTGTCTGAATTTTCCCACAAAGTTGGCTCAAAATGTCAAAATCCAAAATTCGATAAACTTGCTCCAAACGTCCGATTCGTTTCACAGAGCATTCAAAAATGATATGATGTAAATTTGACTTCTATCTCGGGGTCATGAAAGATTAACCTCGTACAAAAGAGAGTTTCAGAGCCAGTAAAGTTTAATTTAGCCTGTTTTGTATTGTATCACAACTAATCAGAAACAGTGCAAGCATCTTAGTGACAGCTAATTTCCCTCGACTGACTGATGATTTGTTTGTACAACTAGGTCTGGAGTTTGCCTTGCTCTTCACATAACAAATGAGAAACCAAGCGGCTGGGAGTATTCTGTGTTCATATTTCTTGCATTAAATTTACTTTCCTTCACCACTATCTCAGCTGCTTATCTTTGGATGTTCCTTATTGCTCGTAATACCCAAATGGCAGTTCGATCACCTGAAGTGAAGCGAGATAACACTATGGCTAGACGAATGTCGCTTATAGTTTTCACCGACTTCTGTTGTTGGATGCCAATTATACTATTAGGAATTCTGTCACTTTCGGGAGTTACTATTCCACCTCAGGTAAAATTGAGTTTTAATTAAAACTTTTCTATCGATATCTCACCAATTTTTTTATATTATTTTATTTTGCAGGTTTTTGCCTGGATTGCTGTGTTTGTTTTACCGTTAAATGCAGCTATTAATCCCGTATTGTATACGTTATCTACTGCCCCTTTTTTAGGTAATTTTTTTAAAAATTTCTTATGACGTCACGACGATTTTACAATTAAGAAGATGTAAACTGCCCATGAAAACACATTTGGCCTATTAATTATTATAATATTTGGTAATATACAATGCCAGGTATTACAATATTACAATATTATTATCTTAAAATAATAATAATGATAAATTAACACTATTTACAAAAGACATTCTGTCTCAAGTTTCACTTCTAATCTAATCGATCGTTTTCCCCGAATACCCAACTTCTCACTATTCACTACTCCATTGCGTAGAAATTAAACTTTTGTTCAATTTCCAGGACCAACTAGAAAACGCGTATCTCGTTTTAGACGCTCATTTATGACATCTATTACGATTGATGCGTACAGAACAGGAACATCTGTTGTTGGTAAGTGAGTGTACACAAGTATGTAAGAGTTTAGCAATTCTGAATCAACTTTGAAACTCATTTGACACTTGTTGCGCAGACGAACCATATACGGACAATATCCAAACAGGAAGAAGAAGTGTACGCCTATGCAGTAGCTCCCGAACCCTTGGAGCCGGTGGTACGAGAGAAGTTGTTCATATGAAGAACATCGTCGACGAGAAAAGTACCAGTAACCGGAAGTCGGGTAAAGTTTCCATGAAATGTAACGTACGGCGATTGCATAATCATTAAGTTCAACTCTTTCTATAAATTGTTTTAAACCATTTGTATGTGTTAAAAATCATTGTTGCAGTTTTCTTTTTCACATCCTTTTGTATCGAGAATTTTTTGTCATTCGAAATTTAATGGTCATAGCTACTGGCTACTGCCATGAACATGTAAAATATCATCATGAGATGTAAATAATGTAATTAACTAAATTTTCAGTCTGAATTAGAGTACTGTACTATGAATGTCATTTCTCATATAGCTACGTATTTTTTTGGTACTTAATACAAAACTACAAAAGAGCAATATATGAAATATATATTTTTATGTATTAACTTTAAAAAGTTTTAAACTTGGTTTTACTAATTGTAATTTAAAGTTAAAAAATAAATACGACTTCTGTTTTTAAAAACAATTTCTACTGACAATTAAATAATTAATTTAAGCCTTACCTTTACAAGTCTAAATTGATTCATATCTAGACGCGTTCATCTTAAATTCTCGTTTTCTGTGTCATAGTAAGTTCCTCTACCTCCTAATTATAGAAAAGAAGTAATTTTAACACCAACGTTAATTTTTCATACATAAAAAACATCATTACGTGCTAGATGAGACTTGCATGGACAGCGTCAAAGTTAACCGGATGTGGACATTTGTAAACACCGATC
>JAQFZP010000264.1:0-43800 GCA_034695745.1 Geophilus truncorum | reverse complement strand
CTGCGGTGCAAGGGCCACGTCAAGAGTTGCTTTCGCTGCAGATCAAGAACGATGTCTGACCGTACAGCGATCTCTAGGGGCAATTTTTAAACCTCTTAACAAGCTCACGTCGTGTATGTGCTGTTATCTAGTGGTAAATTTGAGAACAACATCAACAACTCAAACAATCACTTTGACAATCAATTCTTTAAATTCTTTCAACATTTTCTTATTTTTTTTTTGCAATTTTAAGGATGGCATTTAAAAGATAAGATTCTTGCAGTTCAATGCACCATTTGTCAATTCTAAATGCTACTAAACATTAATGTCTTTATTTTTTGTTATTTCATTTCTTAAAAAAAAAAAAATTATTTCTTAAGCCTAATTAATTTACCAACATGAGGAAGAAGTGTGTCTGACAAGTGAGATAACCTGATATGCTTAGCCAACATCTGTTAAAACAATATTAGGCGTGTATTTGAGAAGGTCCTGCATTGTTCACTAAAGGCACCTTGAGATCAAGTTATTCATTTAAGCTTAAAATCAAAACAAAGAGAAATTTAAAATTAAAGAAGTCTGATTCAAAAATGACCACCTGCAAAATAAGTTGAAAGATTAATGATGATGTTTATGCTCGATCTTTTTTTCCTTCTTTTGTGTGATGCTACTTTTAGCCGATTTGTTGTCTGGTTTTCCGCCTAGCTAAGTTATAGCTGTGAATCAGCCCACCGTTTTCAAGTTATCAGATAATTTTAGCAACTTGAAGAAGAAGGTTTATATCAACCATTAAAAAAAAAAAAATAGAAATAACAAAACTTTAAATAATGCGCCAATACTTTGAAGTTGGTTTCAAATCATTGCCCCACACATGAATTAATCACCAAATGTATATTTCACCTGTAAAAAATATTATAGCAGATTTCTTAGTTTGAACGTAACTCGTCACATTGTCAACAGATGGCAGCTAAACAAGCTTCCCCCTTTTTTCTCTCGCATTTTTCAGCGAGTTACGTCACTAAATGGATCAAGGCTGTTATCCCGTTAGAATAGAGTGATCATCTCGTTTTTCTTCTCCATCTCCACATTTTTTTCCCACCATCATTCGAAATAAATTTAAGCTGTAGACACAACTCGGTATTGTGTTTATTCAATTACATCATCGTAATGACTGGGAAATATCAAATTCAACACTTGAACTAAAACTGACGATTATGCAACGACTGTAAACAATCTGCTGATCATCTAGGCAGCAGAGGTTAACACGAGGAGGTGTTGTCCTCCAGTGACGTCATCGCTGGCGCCAATAGCAAGAGGTCGGCGTCCGCAGTGGACAGCCAAACCAGCTGGGATGGAAGGTTGCCAAGGGGACCGATCGCAAGGGCGAGGGGGCGACGACCTTGAGGCGGACTGGGTCTTGGGAAGGGGTAATGAATAACCCTTTAACTTGATTCAAGTGGCGAATGATTATCTCATCAAAAATTAAATAACCACCCACCATTTTTCTATTTTGAATGTTGATCTAATCCTTGCACAGAGGAAAAAATAACAACAGGACACGCCTACAACGTCCGAACACAAGGTGTGTTTTTGTTCATTTGTTTTTTATAATTTGTGCCTTTTTTTCTCGAGATTTATTTCCCCTTCGCCCACGCGATGAATGGGGACAGATGACGTCATGTGGAGTTATTTAATTGTGCGAGACTCACTTAGGGCCCTGATACTTACTGTAAATAAAAGTTAATTCACAAGGGAGGGGAAAAGATAAAAAAGAAAGTGCAATGGAGTAGAAAGTAATTATACATGTTTATTTTTTAAAGTCAAGTTTGTCTTTTTACTCTTATTTAACCAGTTAAAGGTCAACAAAACCAGTTTAATAGGGGAAAAGTTTGTTTATAAGATAATTTGAACATCAGTTAAAGTGGATTTTATAAGTTTTTAATTCATTTTATTGTCATTGTCATTGTGTGTTAATGTCTCTAAGAAAAGTATTAAGTATTTAGGGATATTAAATAATGCAGGAAATGAGTTGTGAGACAAAAAAGTTTATTTTTTCTAAACGTCTTATTTATATCTCAATTTGGCTGTTAACCACAGGAAAACGGGGTTAACCAAAGTCTCGTTAAATATTTCCATACGTTTAACTACAGAAAAGTGGACTTTCTTTTATCTCGAATGTGATTGAATGACCATACGAACGGAAACAATTATATAAGTCAATGACTGAACGAGGTGCCGCTAGTTAGAAACCGTTATTCTTTAAGTCTGATGAGAAACGAGGTCCAGACGAGAGCAATTTGCATTTCCATAGAAAAATTTAAATCATGACGCATCCAGGCCCATTCCTCAAGTTTATAACAAAATTCATAAACTAAACAACTTTAAAGAAATAACTTATTCCATGAATTGCTGGAATATTTATTCAAGCAGACACTACAACTTTAATTTACACAATCATTAACTTTTTTTTAGTGTAAATTCACATCTTGTCTCAGTTTTTTTTTTATTTTTTTAACACAAAACAAAACAAAAACAAAAAACTTTTTAAGTGAACTTTCTTTTCAGTTTATGGGTCACAAATTTTCCATATTTTTATTCATTGATTAAAAAGATGCTATTTATAGTTTCATTTACTTGTATCTTATCAGATTAGTGTGATCTAATCACAGACCACGTCCATTTAGCGATTTATTGATACGTGAAAAACACTGGCAAATCCCGTGATAAACACTTTCTGAACTGATCGGGTTTGAACTCTGTGACCGAGGAACAGGTTTGGATCCCTCCTAGAACACCACCCCACTCTCTCCACCTGCACTCTTACAGTAACCACGTTACATCCCTCCCTATATGGGAAAGTTGGTCCAGTCCGGCTGTTCCTCTTTCGGTTGCTCCTCCTCCGCAACTTTGCAAGTCGGCGAAAAACTTTTTCCACGCGTTTTCCCCCGTACCCCACCGTTCGGATCAACGGCGGATGATCCAGGCGCTTTGCCTGCGTGGATTGGTGGCGCCAAGGGATTAGCAGCGAGCTGGGAAAAGAGGCGCGCAACGGAGGTGGCGACGCGGAGTGGGCGACGGACGCGAGTGGCAGCTTGACTCACTCACTCAGAGCTCTCACTCTCACTCGCTCAAACTTTCTTTCTCACTCACTCGCGCTGCCGACTCGGGCCTCGTTGCAAGGACGAGCAGACGCTCGACGAGACACGCACGCCACTCCTATCCAGGACGCGGGACGCTAGCAGCATGCGGTGGAACGCGACGTGCGTCGCCCTCCTCTTGTTTCTCGTCACAGCTCACACAAACACCGGCGCGGATGCTGAATCGGTAAGAAAACACGCGTCCCGCACGTCCCGGTATCGCATTCCGCGACGTTTATTTCGATGCAACGCGAGAGAAACGCCCAATTTTTTTATTTTTTTTTTTAGAAATTTTTTTTCAAAGCCCTTTAAGAACATATGTAAATGAAATGCCGATTCCTCGGGGGTTTATTCGCTCCTGTCCAAAGATGGCAACGTTTAAATCACAGTTTGCAACTCGCAACGCCGGGGTTTTTAAACCGTTACATAAGTTTGTTGGTTTTATTTCTAAAATTAGCGGTTTGTTAACTCCTAGTTAGGTCGTTTACCACTTTAGGGACCCCCCGGTTGTTTATTTTACTAATAGCGTTGGGTCACAGGTTCCCGCAATGCTGAAACTGCTTATAACGCCGTAGTGACACCGGGTCATTCATAGATTCCGAGTAACGTGTGAAAGTGGGCGGTGGTCTTGACTTTCCCTGACCTTGATTGACGTCTAGTGGGGCACGTGCCCTCCGACACCTTGCCCGGCGTCCCCGAACCGCGGGGGGCGGGATTTGGTGCGATGACCCGTGCGGAGTCAACAGGTGAAGACGCGCTTAATTAACAATGGGAGTCGCGAGTTTTGATGGAGCAGGCGACACGAAAGAGGGGAGAGTTCCTCGAGACCTCAAAGAAGAAGAAGAAGGAAGTTATGCCCATATTAGTCCGGCTGAGGGAGTGCGACCTTGCCTCGTTGCGACATTAATGAGGACGAGCGGCGTTTTTGCTCCAAACTGATGGGTTCGTGTCGGGACGCTCGACCTTTGACCGACGTCTCAAGTCGGAGGCGTGGCCGTTCCCATTTCTGCTGAGAAGGGGGTGGCGTCAAGCGGCTCTTCTCCCGTTTTATAAATAGTGACAGACTCGGTGACGTCACTTGGGCGTGGAGTCGTTGTCCTCTAGAGACGCTCTGTGGACAGGGCGCTTGTGGGGAGATGCGAGGGGGAGGGGATTGTGGGGTGTGGTGAGTGTGGGGGTGGATGGGTGCGTCGAGTCGACAAGGCTTCGCACTTGGCCTTCTCTCTCAATTTGTCGTCGCCGCTTAAGATGCGGTGTTGATGGAGGCGCCCTCGGTTGGGGATTACGCTAAGTGTGCGTTGCCATAGAAACTGAGGATCCGAATGCCCTCCTCATCTCCGGCGCGACGCTTGCATGCCAACTAGGCGAGTTTTGAGTCGAGTGGGACATTTGTCCTCATTTGTTCCCTAAGCTGGTTATTCGTGTCGAATATACTGTATGACAAAAAAAAAATGGCGACGGGGCCTGGATTTGCGAGAGACGCAGTCACGTGGTAATTTGAGTCTTAATTGCTAAGCCGATGAATAAACACGGCTTCGAGATCACAAAAGGAGTCCTCATTGCCACCGGAAGTGATCTCACCACAAGAGTTCGGAGGTGGCGCTTTTATGATGCGACTTTGACCTTTGGTCTCTACTGCCTGGTTTGCCTTGAGATGTCACGTGACTCGATATGCAAAAGACGTTTATTGTGTCTAAAAGGTGTGTAATGTGCCATTCAATGTTTTCCTTCAATTTAAAAACAATGTTTAAACGCTTGTTTTGCATATTGCAGAAGACAGATTGGATACGGTTGATGGGAGACGGTTTTTTTTCTCTAACAGCGTTCTAATTATAAAGTAATTACCATAGCGAATAAATAAGTAGTAAATGGGTTTCGGTATTGTCAGGTGTATTTTTGCAAGGTTTTTTTTTTTGAATGTCAATAGGGAGTGAATAAGTCAATGTAAAATGCAGATAATCAACGTAATGATCGCCATTGTAGATTTATTATCGTCATAATGTTGAGATAAGAATAAGAATTTTATGATGCGTTGAAGTGTCGAGAATATTACATAAATTTCAGTTAAATTGGGTAAATTTGATAAATCTGGATCGCTGAATTATATAATTGATAAAAAGTGATAAACTTGATATGTCTGTGTCAATTAGATAGTAATAAAGTTATAATACTTTCTACGAAATAAGTAAAATTAACACTTTTCTTGTTTAATATACCTTCATCTTTGAATAAAATAATTATAAATATTTATAAAATTGATATTTAGAACAAAATATATTTTATTATTTTACCTCGTTACTCCTTTGAGGTGAGACATAAAAATATTTTTTTATTTTATTTATTTTTTGACCTAACTGAATTTTAGACAGACGTATCATATTTAGCTCCTATCGGTGAAAAAGGACAAGAGTCTCAATTACCTAGTATAAAAAAATAAAAAAAATCATAATTTGCTAAATCTGATTTGGCCAATGTGTTCGTTTTGTCGAGTTGCAGGGATTTCGATCCTTTCTCGTAGATTGAAAGAGGCACTTCGTATCGAACTGTCCTTTTCACTCACTTGTAGATGCAACTGATCGAAGAGAGAGGCTCTCGAAACTAACCCCTTCTACCCCCACCCACGACCCTCGTACAAACTCATCCCAATAAAAAGATAGGACAAGGACTTGCTGACCATCAACTTCACATACACTCAACCCAAAAAGCGGAGGGGGAAAAAAGAGGATGAAAAAAGTGAAAGAAAAAAATGTAAATGAAAGCCAATTTCCACTTGACACAGCAGTAAATCTTCTCCTGTCGCACACTCTTCTGGGTTTTGTTTCTTTTTGTGAGTTTTGGATCAAAGCCAAGCCCCAGGCCCCCGTGGACGACCTATCCAGCGTCCATCTTGACCTTCAGAAATGATCGGGAAGCGTGAGAAGCTTGAGTACATCTCCTTTTTTGGGGTACAGGAAGTGAACCGTTTTCGGGAGAAACCGAAACGGATACTTGTTGCAACTGGGGAATGGGAAATAAACGCACAATTTCTACTTTCAAAGTGCAGCCGGTTAAACAAACTGGCTGTTGAGTAGTGGCATCTGCCGGCGATTCGGCGAATCTCGCAACGCCCACAGCGGAATGCGGGGGCGGCTCACACCCAGAAATAACCTCTTATCATACTAATTGCCATCATAACTCGTCTGGCGCTTAGCTTCGTTTTCTGACGCCCCCTGCTAATGGTGCAAAGTGGAAACGCGTTCGCAGGCCACGTGTGGAAACACACAACGTGACAAGTTTGTCTTGCATTGCGTTCGGGAATGCAGGCACAACCTTGAGGAATTAGGAAATAGTAAAAAATTATAATTTTTTTTAACCCGTTGTGACCCCATGTTGTGAATTTTTTTGAGGTTTCAATTAAAGTAGGGAAAAAAGTAAAAATAAATTGCAAATTATTTTTTTTAAGTAAATATAATACCGTCACGACTCGTGTTATAAATCAAAAAAAATTTTCTCAGGTGATCGAAAGGTCATGCAACCAGCCCATAGGAACTGTGGATAATGGGTTACGTGACCTTTTGATCACCCGGAGTTACCTTCATTAAAAAAAAAAAAGAAGTAACTGTATCCTTATTGTCAATTTTCTACGGTGTCAATTTAATTTTTTTTTATTTTTTTTTGTCTAGGATAATGATCTAGTGTTTGATGAAGGTGTGAAGCATTCGGATGCAGGAGTAAGTCCCGTGGCGAAACCACAACTACAAGCAGAGAAAGTTGGAGAAAGGCATAAACGGCAACAAAGCGGTGGACAAGAGTTAATAGACGACGATGAAGATTATATTGATGACTCCGGAAGTGGAAGTGGTACCTACGAACCCACGGTAGAGCCTACCAGTGGATCGGATGTACCAGGTAAAAGATAAACAAAATCTATTTTTTTTTACCACACTTGACAGGTGTTTAAGGTATTGGAATTAAAAATAACTTTTATTTACAAATTTTCACAAAGTGCTGAATGATATCTTCCAGTTGAATGAGTTTCTGTTAAATGATGTTTATTTTATTTACTACATAGAAAATCATCCAAATTTTACATAACACAACATTTTTTTGCTTTATTTCTTTTCCAAAATGAATGTTGCATAAATCTCGGGGTGAAAGACTTCTAAATTACATTTTTTCCTCTTTTGGCCTTTTTTTGCCGTAACATTTCGTTATATATACATCTTTTATAGTTTTCCCTTTTTTTTGAATGTTTTGGCTCATTTTTTTTTTTCAAAGGGAACAGGGGAGAAAGTCAATAATTCGCAAAGGCGATGTCAAAATGCCAGGGTTTGTTTACCCTAGTAAATCGAGTTTACACACATAATATATTAACCCAAACTGTCTAACCTTAATAAATAAAAAAAAAAAAAAAAAAAAAAAATTACTACAAAATAGAATAAATAAATAATTTTGTAAGACTAATTTATAAATCTTATTTTCAGTATTCTATCGAACCACGGTCTTGGTTACATCAGTGCAACACGAATCAGAATTAAGCAATCCAACCAGTCCTAAATTCAAGCAATTATCGAAGGATTTAGCAGCGGATCTTCAAGAAACGTTTGACACCACACCAGGAGAACAAGAAATAAGAGTGATCAAATTCGAGTAAGTTCTTAAACCCTTTTATCTTATCGATTTATTGCTAATCGGATTTGAAAACCGCGATCGATGTCAATACAAAACCAATTTTACAGGCGGAACGATCCGGGAGTATTAGCGACCGCGGACATAAGTAGCACAGGTTTCGAGAGCGACCAAGATTTGCGGCACCAACTGCAACGCAAACTCGAACACGGTCGTGCCGGCAGTTTCTCACTCTCATCCCGAGACTTCACATTCCGTCGGATACAGACAACGCCTGGTAACGTCATTATTTTCATTCTGTCTGCAGTGTCCTTGGGATGTCGTCTTTAAAAACACTTCCGGTTTTCTTTTACTCTTTTCAAGGCACTGGGAATTGCTTTCCGGACTTCCGATGCAATACTGGAGATTGTATTCCCCAACAAGAATATTGTGATGGATTTCCGCAGTGTCCAGATGGATCGGACGAATACGACTGCCGTAAGAGATCATTAAAGGGGTAGTTTTGGTTCACTGTACTGAAATGGAGAATAGGTCACGAATCTCGTGAGCAAATCGAGGGATGATGCCAAAACGTTTTATTTTAAAATTTGGCTACAGGAGGAATAGTGAGCTCGAACTACTTAAGTTGTGACTGATAAACAAGTGCGAGCTAATTTGCACATTTTAAATTAAAGTTACACACTGATGTTTGGACACATGTCGTCTGGCCAGGAAGTAGAATTGTGTCTAGTTTATTTTTTCCTCTCCTCTTTAAATTGACGTTATGTAACTCTTGACACAATGCTTGCAGCTTAAAGGCTTAAATTTTTAAATTGAGTCATGCAGAATGCATTGTATGGTTCTTATGTAAAAGAAATCTTTGTCTTGAAGTATCTTGTCATCCATATTTGGTATTTCCAATTTTAGATGAATCAGAAAGTTGCAGTTTTTTTTTTGTATTAATATTAAGACTTTGCTCTGCAAATTACACTTTTACTTTGTGAATATCAATCATGTCACTTCCTTTCGGTTTTGGCATCACTTTCAAGCACTCGAGTGTCACAAATGCAACTATTGACTTCCACATAAATGAAAATTCATATTGATTTTATCTACCTAACTCCACAGACGAAGAGAGAGCTTTAAAACTACTTTTAGTACAGAAAAAAAATTGGAGAAAAGAAAAACACTGATGCAGTTTTAGTGGTTTCCTCTAGCAATTAGACATTTATATACCCAACATTAGTGCTTTTCTTCCTTATTTTCTTTGTTACTGCCAGCATTAAAATAAAAGTTTTACAAGGTTTCTCCTAAAACTTAAAGTTTAACTTGAAGCACAGCTAGGCACAATCAGATCTTTATTGATTTTCCACTGGATTACTCCAATTAACAGCATCAGTGTCTCCAAATATTTGTTCCCCAATAAAAGCTTTAATCTGACCTTTTCTCCCGAAATGGCTCGATGTAAACTCAAGAGACCGAACCTAACCAATTTACCTCCATCTACCGGCGAGAAACACGGGTGGTACAGCTTTTAAATTCCCGTAAACTACCCATTACGCACCCGCCTCCCCCGAACAAGTGAGAAAAAGGAGAAAACGAAGGTCGGTTTCGCCTCCTCACCCACGCGGATGCCATGCCAGCAGGAATGTTTGGCACGTCGCCATCTCTTAGAGATGATAAACCACTGCCGCGTCTGCATCAGTCCTCCCTTTCCGTTCCCTTATGCTTCCTCCCCCTTTTCGGATCAATAAATGTGTGTCGAGTCGAGTCCATTACGCGAAAACCCCTTTCCTTAAGGGAACGAAAGAGAAAAAACTTAATTCTTTTTTTTTTTTGCCTCTTCCCCAGAGCCAGTGACGTGTTCACCTGGTTTCTTCAGCTGCGACGACGGACAGTGCGTGGACGAGCGTCGCAAGTGCGATGGCTACTCCGACTGTTCTCAAGGGGAGGACGAATCGAGATGTCCGACGTCTTCGACGACACGTGAGTCGTGTTTGTTTTGATTTCTTCTCCCTCCCTCGGGACGATCAATAGTAGACGCTAATCCCGGTCGGGTTGAGTTGGTGGCGCCACTCCAATCAACGGCGGCGTCCCCATCTCATCTCTCCGTGGGCTATGGTGGGCGTGTCACGATAATCGGCACGCGCGTCCGTCAGATGGGACCTCGGAGTGCAATGAGCGCGTCTTGTCAAATGTTGGGTCTTATTTTCCTCTTCGGACTTGTTCTAGCCGATCCCCGACTCCCCGGAACGACCGGGGGCGAGTGTCCGGCTGGCCAGTTCCCGTGTTCTAACGGTCAGTGCATCAATAACTACCAACGATGCGATTTCGTCGTCGACTGCCCACAGGGAGAAGACGAAGCGTTTTGCCGTAAGTGTTTTATGGCTTTCTTTATGTTTGTAAACTTAATTAGACAATTTAGAAACAATTATGCAAATTTTTTCTTCGACTTGAGGATGATGAAACGTTTTTTTTAAGGCGGGGCACATTCCTTTTACTGGGTGTGTGGGTGGATTATTCGTGATTATTATTTAATTATTGTATTTTTCTCACTTTTTTTAAATATATTTTATTTATTTTATGTTTTGGTTGATTTATTTCGTTTTTTTCTTGCGTGGGTCTTTAGCCCCTTGCAAAGACGACGAGTGGCGTTGTACGGATGGTTCGTGTATATTACGGTCACAGTTTTGTGACAGGAGACCCGATTGCCGCGATTATTCGGATGAGAGTAGCTGTTTGGGTGGTGGGGTTACATCTCCAACTTCAACTAGTACACCTTATTTTCCTTTTTTCACTGAACGTCCGGAAGTTGGTGAGTTTTTATTTTTATTTTTTTTTCAAGTTTTTTTTTTTTTAGTTGTGTTTTTATGTTTTTTTTTTTTATTTTCGTTTAATTTCTTTATTTATTGCGGTTAATTAAAGGAGACTTGTCGCCGGAAATTTGTTTGAGAGTTAATTTAAGGGATGTGAGTAATAGGAGTGACCGTAAATAAATAATGAAGTAATAGAATGGTTACGGTTATTAAGGATGACCGTAATTATGAAATTCATTTATAGGGGTGAAAAGGGCAGTAAAATGTATTACTTTGAGACAAAACTTTGTTTACAACTCGTAAATTCACTTTTAACGACTCGCAGTGTTACCAAATTTGCATTTGTGCTTGCAAACTTCCGCGAAATCTCTCTATATGCCTGCTTAATTGGTAAATTTGAGACCCAAAGGGGGTTTTAAAAGTCTTAATAATGGGGAAATTATGCACAAACTATCACCGCCATGCATTTGTTTGAGAAACTCTCCCTTGCACTCTTTTTACTAACCCAGTAAAAAAAAATCAATCTTATTTTTCACCCTACATAATAAATTCTTTTGTCCATTCAATTTACTTTAATCAATAATCAGGGTCAGTGGTAAAAGAATGACGCAACCTTCATTTTAGCATCTAAATCTGACTCGTAGCCTTGATTCCAGCTGGTGTCGTTTGTTCGCCCGGTTTATTCCGATGCGATAATGGCTCGTGCATTCCAATGCTTCAACACTGTGATGGCTACCCCGATTGTCCCGACGAATCACGGGCTGATGAAAGAGACTGCCGTGAGTTACTAATAAAAAGCACTCTTTTGCATGTTGATTTCTTCTTCACTTCTTAACTTCTTAGCATGCACTGAATTGGAATGGCAATGCGACGACGGACATTGTTTGAGTCGATCTAGTCGTTGCAATGGACGTGTTGAGTGCCCCGAAGATGATTCGGATGAGAGAGATTGCCGTTAGTTGAAACTGGATGCAGATTATTGATTAATTTGTGCAGTTTAGTGTTTGATCGTGAGTTTGTGTTTGATTTACAGCTAGACCCACCGAGTGTTTGGATTACGAATTTCGGTGCCAGGACGGCACGTGCATTTCGGGTCACCGAGCGTGCGATTCGCACGTCGATTGTCCCGATGGATCGGACGAACACAACTGTCGTAAGTTGGAACTGCGAGCGTCTCCTTTCCCTGCACATTTACTTCATTTATCCCTTTAAATGTTCCCTTTCGAAGACTAGGTAAGGGCTGAAGGGTTTTTTTATTTTTTATTTTTTATTTTTGTTTTTTTATTTTTTTGTTTTTTATTTTTACGAGTTTTGGAATTTTATTTTTTATTTTTTTTCAAAATTTTGTAATCATTTTTTTGTTTTTTTTACTTTTTGCAGTTTTTTTCCCCATCATTTTTTTTATAATTCACCATCACGAATTCCTTGCATTAGCACATCTCATTAATTAACATAGTTGAATTGCTCAAGTCCACTTTAACTGAAAACCACTTGAAACTCTATTTTTTATTTTTCAAATATTTTAAAAATTTATTTCCACACTTTACTCTTTACTTTCTTTTTCCCTCTCACTCTCCCTCCTCTCTTTTTATTTATACATTGACTTTAAATGCAGAAGCCACACAATAAATAACTGAATTTATCAATATAAATCTATCGTAAATCTAAGTGATTTAACACGTAAACTTAACGAAATCCAGTTTTTTACTGCATTTCCTTTCAAAATTTATTTTAGCATGTCGTGAAGGGCAGTTTAAGTGTAACAATGGCTTCTGCATTGACTTTACGCGCCAATGCGACGGCTATCACGACTGCCAGGACAGTTCGGACGAGACAAACTGCAGTAAGTTTGGGTGTGTGCGCAGCCGGGTGTGTTGGGAGACGCTCTCGAGGGCGTCTTCTTACTCAGCTGCCGCGTGACATACATATCCATGACTTTTCTGTGATGGGTTGGGCGACCTCGGTGTTTTGTTCTCGTCAACTAACCTTCAGTTTGGCCCCTCAGGTGTGCGATGCGAACCGGGAGATTTCAGCTGCGGCAACGGCTCATGCGTACCGCGTAATTCGCGTTGCGACAACAAGCGAGATTGCGCCGACGGCTCGGACGAAAAGAATTGCAGTATGTTGTTGTTGCTTACAAGAAACTCGAGAAATTGTTTTTTTTTTTTTTTTATTGCTGCGCGTGCCCCAGTTTCCCTTAAGCTTCGCTGCACTGCTGTTGTGAGGGGAAGCCTCGTCTCGCGGGAATGCGGTTACAGATCACTGTTTAAGGGTAGTGAAATTGGGAATTGGACTTTTTTCTAAAAATATCAAATGCGTAGGTAGATTAATTATCAGTGCCGTTATTTACATAACGGAAATATTTTAGGTTTTTAACGATTTGGGTGTTCGTTGTTTATAAGTTGCGCGGCTAATTTTGGATTTTAAGAGACATTTAAACTAGAGCTATAAAATTTAAGTTTGGCGAGTTTTGTATGGTTTGAGATATATGATTGTAATTTACATTGTGAATAGCTCTCCACAATGTGAATGGAATTAAAGTTGCAAATTCCGCTATTTTCAAGAGCTAGTGCTGTTTCCAAGTAATAAAATTAAAAATAAAGTCTGTTATTCTAGGATTTTAAGTGGTGCTTGCAAAAAAATTTACAAAATTTACCGATTTCTCGAGTTTCCGGTAACTAAGCGGCAAACAAGTCGGAAAAATGGCCACGAGCGCGAAATAACGCAACATTGGCAATCGGATCAATCAAACTGGCAAAATTGGAGGCCATTATTGGTTTGACTTTGCTCCTCTCCCTTGGCAGTTTCTACTCCTTCCACTTCTCCAGCGTGTCTTCCCGATCAGTTCCGTTGTTCGGATGGACTTTGCTTGACTCTTGCGCAGCGTTGCGATGGCGTTGAAGACTGTTTTAACAGGGAGGACGAACGCGGTTGTGGTGAGCAATCTTTCTTGGGATTGCGCCGCTTCTCTCTTTATTTTTCTTCTACTTTACTTCTACATTCTTATTTCATAACTTTTCCACTTTTCGCAACTAAAATCAAATTTCACACGGATTAATTTCTCGTTTTGTCGCGTTAAAGGCTGCACAGAGGAGCAGTTTCGTTGTTCGGACGGATCTTGCATCGAATCGTATCTGCGCTGTGACCGTAACCCCGATTGCCGCGATAGATCGGACGAAGTAGGCTGTGGCGGTGTCGGTGGTGAGTGTTTGCTAAGTTTATTCGGGGTCAAAGCGTGTGATTTTACTGAACGAGCACGAAAAGATCACTTTTTCGTGAAGTTCGGGCAATTTTCCAAGCGTCACATGTTGATTTACAGTCACGGAGCCTTCTTCCGGTTGTGCTTCCACCGATTTTGTGTGCGACTACGGAGAAACGTGTTTGAATCCGAGTTTAAAGTGCGATCGCAAATATGATTGTCGAGACGGAACTGACGAGTTGATTTGTGGTAAGTTGAGTGTTGGCTAGTTTGTCTTTGGTTCCGTCCGTAAGAAGAGTTTTCCAGATTCGTGTCCGTTTTCGTATGTTTGTAACGATGCAAAGACGTGCATCCCGAACGAACAGAAATGCGATGGGAAGGAGGATTGTCTGACCGGTGAAGATGAGATTGGTTGCGAACATATTTTTACGACTGAAGGTATTTTTTTTCAGTAGATGGTTTTTGTTTTTCACTGTAAAAAATTTCCCCTGGTTGTTGTGGGTGGTAATATTGTGAAATGGGCAGCGCGACATGCGACACGCGATCAGCCATGACAAGAAAACTAATAGTGGAAGCCATGTCTTAATGTCCGCGAAGCCATACACTGGGCAGTAAACAACATACACACACTCATCAATATTTTTATACACTCGAGATCCAAGGACAGTATCGTGTGATAACTCAAGAAAAGACATGGCGCCACGAGCAAGAAAAGAAGAAAGAAAACTGTCAAGCCCACATCTTATCCGGTTTGCCCAAAAATGGCGAATTTAGGATACTTGTGATGCACCACTGGCACTTGTGGAGCTATAACAAGTGACCCAAGGGAAACAACGTAGTTGAAGAGTGGGTTTTGCAGTTTATGGAGCCAAAGAACCCTGTAGAACACATCAACCAGCATCATTAAAGTTTAGTTTAGTATTTTAGTGGAAGAGGGCGACTGCTGAGTACAATTAAAAATTTTATCTGTTTTCACTGTTTTTAGTTAAAAACACATGTGAAAAAAATTATCAGATAGTTACAAAACAAATCCAGACTTAAAACATTCGATACGGTAGTGAGATTTAATCATGAACAAGGAATAGATTTTTTTTTACATAATTTTGCATTACTGCTGAGAAAGCAGATGTTTTCAATTAATTCTTACGGACACAGCATCTGTATAAATAAGCGAAATGAACACCAAACGAACATATGAAAACCATAAAAGCTTATATAAAATCATACAATTAATCAAAGCCCTTTCTGACTGGAAAAATGAAGAAATTTTTTACAGTGCATTAGGTTTTGAAATGTCTTTTGTTTTTATAATTTTTGGATGTTTCCAGCGCCTGGTTGTTCACCCTACGAGTTTCGATGTGTCTCAGATGGCACTTGCATCGACGATCGTCTTCGCTGTAACTCTTACCCAGAGTGTCCCGATCATTCGGACGAAATAGATTGCGGTATCACGTTTCTTGCCTCATTCCGTTTCGTGTCCTTCTGTACAGCTTCGAGTTTCGCTCCGTCGCCTGTGTGTCCTTGTACCAAGTGTCTTGGCGTCTCTTTCTTCTTTTCTAATTTATTTTCCAACTGCGGTTTCCGACTTTTCGTATTGAGTTGCGTCTATTTTCGGCTTGACTAGAGAAATTTACGACTAGCATCCATTCGAGCTAATTACTTCTCGTGTTCCGATTTTCTCGTGTGCCAAGTGTCGTTTTTCAGCTTTTCTCGCTCTATTTGCATGTGTCAAAGTTGTCATAGTCGTCTTTCAGCCAGATTTACAAACAAACGAAATTGTTTACAGATAAATCTTGTCAGCCGGGCTACTTTCAGTGCCGTGACAAGGAGTGTATACCCGAAGACAGACGCTGCGATCGTCGTCCCGATTGCAGCGATGAGTCGGACGAAGATAATTGTGGTATGGGAATTTGATGGGATTTGTAAATTGTTGGGTTGTTAGTGTTAAATGGAATGGCGACCATTTTTCTTTAATAATAGAGTGTAATCAGGACGAGTTTCGATGCGACGATGGCACTTGTATTCCGACACAGAATCAGTGCGATGGTATTTACGATTGTAGCGATTTGTCCGACGAACTTCCTTGCCGTAATGAGAAATTGATTTATAAATGCTTTAAAGCTACTATCAATTTTGTATTTAATTTAATTTTTTAAATTTCCTTTTATTCAAGCTGGCAGCGGCGGTACTGGTGGCGGCGGTACTGGTGGCCCCGGTGGCACCGGTAGTACTCCTGGCTCTTCAGGTCAAGGCAGATGTGGAGTGGGTGAATTCCAATGCGGCGATGGATCGTGCATTGACGATTCAAAAAGATGCAACGAACATGCTGACTGCCCCGATTATTCTGACGAATACGATTGCACAGAATGCAAACCTGGTTACATTTCGTGTAACGATGGAACTTGCATCGATGTAAGACGCAGATGCGACGGCCATTCGGACTGCAGGGACCGGTCGGACGAGAAGTGCGAAGTAGAGGAAGGTACGAGTAATGAACAATTTTTTTTTAAATTCAAGTATCATCTGCCCTAAATTGATATTCATAATCTTTAAGGCGCAGCTTTCCTTGCATACACGAGGAGATGCCAACGACTGCATTACAATGTAATGAATGCGTGTAATGCAAGGAAAAAGCTGTGTCCGCAAACTGTTTTTGCTACTTAACTAGTTCGCCGGATCTCTAATGGCTTTTGCTGTTCGGTTTATTGACATCATTAAAAAAAGTTAACTGAAAGCTGCTTTTTATTACCAGATTATAAATTTAACGCCAAGTGCTGAAAATCGATACAGCAGATACTTTTTATGTTGACTCATTCTGATAACGTCAATTTGCGAGAAATTTATTAATCCAAACTTTTTCCCCATTTTTCACTCTTCGCCAGAATGTCGAACCGATCAGTTCAAGTGCAGCGACGGCAGTTGCATCGACAACTATCTGCGCTGCAATCGCCAACCGGACTGTCCAGACGGCTCGGACGAACTCGGCTGCGGTACAGGTATTTTTCACAACAACTCTCATTTTCAACAAAGTTGAAGTCCCTTTCCTTGCTCCCTTCCTTCGTAGAATCCCCACTTTGTAGTCCGGAGGATTTTAGTTGTGGCGATGGTCGTTGTGTTCCGCATGGCAAACGCTGTGACGGACGCTTCGATTGCATCGATAATTCGGATGAGCATGACTGTGGTACTTTTCCCGTCTATTAATTCAAATTATCAGTCAAAACATCACAATAACCGCTTGTAATGACGATATTTGCAGTGGAACGCTGCGAACGGGGCGAATTCCAATGCGACAGTGGTCAGTGCATCGACACCCGAAGGCAATGCGATGGACATTTCGACTGCAGTGACCGCTCAGATGAAAAAGAATGCCGTATGTATAATTAATTTGTATATTTCTCTGATTTTGTTACTTTATGTTTTTGTGTTTGTCGTCGTCTCGTGATGTTTTGGTAGAGTGTCGGGAAGATCAGTTTCGTTGTGGTGATGGCATTTGCATCCCGTCGTGGAATGTGTGCGACGGGGTGGTCAATTGTGCCGATTACAGCGACGAGCGATGTGGTAAGACCTAGGACTAAGAGATTAGTGCTTGTGGCATGGGAATTTTGTTTATAAAATAGAAATGTGTATGTGTTGGTAGCTCTCGATAGGTGCGCTGTAGGGGAATTCCAGTGCGGAGACGGAACGTGTATCGACGAGCAACTTAAATGTGATCGTCGATATGATTGTCTTGATGGCACAGATGAATTTCATTGTGGTATACTAATCAACTAATTTTATCGGCATACTGTAAAAAACATTTATTTTTACTGTATACTTAGTCACTATCGTCTTTTTTCTCTCTTCTCATTGTTTTCACTTAATCCTATTAACTCTTGAAGTAGATAAATGATAAAACGGGATCAAAGTATAAACATTTTACACATTTTATCGATCTCCAGCATCGACCTGCCAATCCTACGAATTCCAGTGCAGAGATGGAAGTTGTATTGATGATCGCCTCAGGTGCAATGGCCGGCACGATTGCAGGGACGGCTCGGACGAAAGCGGTTGTTCGACGACGAGTCCACGTACGAAAAAAATATAAAATTTAAAAAAAAAAATTTAATTTCGTAGTTAAATAATAAATATTTTTATTATCACTAATTACAGCTCGTAGATGCCAGTCTTATGAATTCCAATGCAAAGATGGAAGTTGTATCGACGAGCGCCTCCGGTGCAATCGCCGACATGACTGTGGGGACGGTTCGGACGAGATCGATTGTGGTAATTTTTAGATTAAAAAATAATTTATTTTATTTTAAAAATAAATAGGGATTCAATTAATTTTTAAATTTTAATAGTTCCAGATACTCCAGCCCCCAGATGTCCATCGGGTTACGCTCCTTGCAGAAGTGGACATTGCATCCACTCCTCTGCGTTTTGCGACGGTCGATCTGATTGCGTCGACCGGTCAGACGAGGAGAACTGCCCTACACCAACCGATGGTATATGAGATTATGATATTTTTCTTCTGTTTGAATTTGTCTCGCTGCGTTCCGTGTCTTTGCTCTTGTCCCTTCAAACCGTTGCTCTTTTTCCTCGCAGCTTTATGCGGTGAGCAGCAATTTCAGTGTGATGGTGACACTTGTCTGGACAATTCCCGTCGTTGTGACAATGTTTATGATTGCAACGATTTCTCTGACGAGCAAAATTGTGGTACTTGCACAACTATCGAGCACAATTTTCATTTCTTTGATTTTTTTTTTTAAGAATTTCATTTCAATTTATCCATCACTTGCACATGTTTTTTTTTATTTTCTTTGCTTTTCGTGTAACTTATTTTTATTTTTTACTTTAATTTTTATATTTTTTTCTATAATTCTTATTTCCACTTCTCAGAATCCTTCTCACAATGCGACCCCGGTCAGTACCGATGCAACAACGGGCAGTGTATTGACAGTTACAGACTCTGTGATAACAAATACGATTGCTCCGATTTGTCGGACGAGTTCGATTGCGGTGAGTATTCAACCGGTTGCTGAAAACATTTAAATTCTCGTAAAAGTGTGTCGGATTCAGATGTGGGATTCTCATGCGATGCGCCAGCTTGAGGGGACAATTGAAGGGGATTTAGCGGAAGGGAGAATGTACTTCGTTCACATTCAATCGATGCTATCTTCATTACTGTAGTCAGAGTCGCAGCAGGAGCGGTTGGGGGAGAGAAAATTGTTTCACGTTGAGTTGACATTTTCCAATGCAAATCGTTCCCTGCAAATCGTGTAGAGATGTAAAAAGATTTTATAAATGTTAGACTTACCATTGAGCAGTGAGGGGGTTTTTGTATTTTCTGGCTGTGTCAACCTGTTCTCTTCAGTCACTAATCTGTAATTACTAACGATTTTTAATACAATTTATTGCTTGTTCAATCACCAAACTGGTTGAATTTTACATCGCCGCTGGTCATCGAGAACTATTTTTAGAGGATGAGGTTGTGCATTTACATACTGGAAGAATTTATTCAAAAAAACACTTGAGATTTTGACTAGGCATGTAATATGTACTGGTTTGGGATTCGGAGTGGGCTAAAAATGCGCTTCCGGATTGGAGGTGGTGATTGAAAGGGGTAAAAAAAATAAGTTTTGCTTAAAGTTAAAGCTGAGTTTTAAATTTTAGTCCTAAATGCAACTAGAATTGTCATTAAACATTTTTATACGGCTGACTGAAAATTAATGTTTAGAATGATTATTTAAAAGTGGAACTTTCGGTTTAGATAATAATATGAATTTCACTCATAAAATTTCATACCACAAATTGAACCGGAAGTGTTAGTTTCGCAGCCCCAAAAAGAGGTTAAGTCTGGAAAAAAACTGTTATTGCAGCAAAGCCTTCTTTTATTGCCTAGGGGTAACATGAATTCCATCTCATCATTAGAGGTCACTACCCATCAGAATCTGAGAACCATTTAATATACACCCAAAAAAGGTAGTGGTAATTTAGAAACTAACGTCAGAGCCGTCTGATGCACTTCAATAGAGGGTGGAGTCCCATAACCCATTCAAGCAAAGACACTTTTATGATTAAAGACGATGTTCTTTTTGTTACTGTTTGTCAAATAATGTTGAAATCACTTTAAATTACAGGTGATAAATGCCGAGCAGGACAATTCCAGTGCGCTGACGACACGTGTATAGACGGTGCCAGTCGCTGCGACGGAAAAGCAGATTGCGACGACTACAGTGACGAGGCGAATTGTAGTAAGTATATTTGCCGCAGTGTAAACATCCTCTGTTTCCGACGAACATCTCGACGAGTGATGTTTTGCTTTTTTACGCATTACTGCACTTTCGAGATGACAAACGGTCTTACGGTTCGCTACTAATTAAAAACAAAGCCAAACGCAGTTTTACCTGCAAATCTCTATACCTCATAATCTCTATTTTGATATTTTAAACACTTTTATAAAAAATGTTTTATAATATTTTATGTACTTAATATATTTTTAAACAATAACTAAACATGATTAATGAAAACCTATTAAACAAATTTCTTTTATTTTTTAATTTTCTTTAATAAATAATAAAAATCGCAGTTTCTTTATTCTTATAAGCACATTTTAAAAATTACATTTACATTAAAGAGTGCGGGTCCTCTACTAAAAAAAAAAAAAAAAAAAAAAAAATTGAAAAAATAATTTATTTGAGTGGTTATAAATTTGCCACGTGCCTTTCTTTTTCTTTCTTTCTCGTCTACATGTGGCACTTTATTTTTTTTAACTTACTAATGCACTTGACCTGTAATCGCCACTTGAAATGAAGGAGTGGCTTGCTCAAACAGACATTAAACGCACTTTGTAAACACACTCACTTTACAACACGTATAAAAATAGTCAAACTAAAAATGTTGTATACCAATATACTGCTCTTCTCTTCTCTGTCTTTCTCAGTCTTCTATTATTAAAAAAATCAAAACTTAACCAAAAACTTCTAAATCAAAAACAGATAAATTAATTTTCGTAGTGATAAATAGGAAGCAAAATAAATTTTTTATAAGTTATTTTCCTTGTGCGCCTCTCAAGAGTGGCGTCCGTGTAGAGCAGATGAGTTTCGATGTGAGAATGGACCTTGTATTGTGCGTGAACACCGCTGTGATGGACATTACGATTGCCCCGACACTTCTGATGAATTAGATTGTCGTAAGTGTGACAGAGAAATGTACTAATCCTCCAAAAATAATGACTATGTTAAAAAAATAATAAAAATATAATAAATAAATATTTAAATGACGTGTCAAAAATCCGCCATTTTTCTCACGTTATATCCCCCAAACTTTAATGTGCTCTTATAAATAAAATGAAATAAAATAAAAGATTCAAATTTAAAATTCTGAAAATTACCATTGATAAGTCATAAAAAATAAATAAAAGAAATTGGCTAAAGACCTAAACTTTGGGTATGTTATTGTCCCCCAATGACACCACGTCTGGACCATTAATCATTTCTTTTTATTACCAATTTTTTCTTAAATCAGCCAGTCAACCGTTTCGAGGAAGCATCAATTTGAAGACGTACCCGGACCAACAAACGATTCATAGAAGTAAGTTATTACTATTATTATTATTTGCATTTTTCTCAATCATGTTTAACCTTTTTACTCTTTTAAGTAATCTTTTGATTTATTACAGTCACAAATGGGAGATTTTATTTTCCAAATTGCACTTTTCTAAAACTATTTTATTATCAGGTCGCGAAGTTGTCTTCCAATGTCGAGATGAGGGCGAGCAGCGAGCAACGGTTCGTTGGTCTAGAGAAAGGAATTTGCCACTTCCACCTGGCACAACAGACGTCCACGGTCGTCTCACGATGCCCAATATCCAAGAAGAACACGCTGGCACTTATATTTGCTCTGTAGTTGGAGTTTCAGACCACCATCAGACTGGGACACAGAAATCCGTCTATCTGACGGTCACTCCATGTAAGGACTGTGTGTGGTCCACGGTGCACTTCCGGTTCAAATTTAACGCTTTTTCTAACTTTATTACAGCACTAACAATTTAATCTTTGCCCTTTAACACATGTTTAATATCTAATGATTATAACTAATAAAAGTTGTTTATTTATTGCTGCTTTTGTCTATCTCTTTGGTAAGTTCTAATTACCCTTTTCATTAAGTATTTTTTTTCTATGCGGCGAAATAATATACGATGCTTAATGAAATTACATGTTTAATGGCTTTTAGTTCATCATTATTTTAGTCTTGTCCTTGCTCTAGTAATTAATGCATTTTTACTTACACAAACTGTAATTTCTTTTTAAATATTCTTTTAATTTCTTAAAATATTTATTACTTTTTTTGCGTTATAATTACTGGCCTTGCAGTTAATGCATGACTAGGTTTTAAATGAAGGATGGAAATGAGGAAATCAGTTTTGATTTCAACAAAAAAAAAACAACAACTGGTCTTATAGAGACTTTTTAATAATTCATGTCATAAGATACTGAATCATAAATGCTGTAAGGGTTTGTTTATTTAAATTTAAAAGAGTAGTAATTAAGTGAGCACAATAAAATTTTAAATTACTGGGTGTGGAATCTAATCTGTGTCTAATAAATGCATTTTTTTTGTATTAGATGAACCTGTTACTCCTCTGATACCAGGAGTGTGCAAAATCGGTGAAGCCACGTGTAAAAATGGACAGTGCATTCAACAAGCATTTGTTTGTGATGACGATTTGGACTGTCTGGATGGATCTGATGAAGAAAACTGCCGTAAGATGATGCATTTTAGTAACTTTGAACAATTTTGTCAATTGCCTATCATTACGTTTCAGCTCAACTTGGAATTGAGTGCGAGCCCAACGAGTTCCAGTGCGGAAACCGCAAATGTGTTCTTAAATTATGGGTGTGTGACGGTGATAATGACTGTTTGGATAACAGCGACGAAGAGAACTGCGGTAAGATATTTTCTTTTAAAGTCTGACATCTTTTCTAACTATTTTTATTGCAGTCACCAACCCGCCTGGATCGGCTTGCAGATACGACGAATTCCAATGCTCGTCTGGGAATCAGTGTATTCCCAAGAGTTTTCAATGTGACGGACAAGTGGGAGACTGTCTCGACCAATCAGACGAAATTGGATGCTGTAATTATCTTAAAACATTTCATTTATTTATTTAAGAATTTTTCTATTGAACGAATTTTACAGCTTCTCCCACCGTCGTTGATCTGCCACCTTCATCGAAGACAGTTCAGATAGGCGAAACAGTCGTGCTTACGTGCAGAGCCATTGGTAACCCAACACCGCTCATCAATTGGCGTCTCAACTGGGGCCACATCCCACCACCACCGAGAGTGACCACAGAGAGCGAGAACGGAGTGGGCACTTTGACCATCCGCAATGTGCAATTGTCGGATCAAGGTGCCTACACTTGTGAAGCCATTAACAACAAACAGAGCGTGCTGGGTGTACCAGACACGATTCTAACAGTTATTTGTAAGTTGTTAGTTAAAATGTAATTTGTGCACGAATTTAGTAAATTTATTTTTACAGCTTCCGGTGTTTGCCGGCCACCGTTGTTCAACACGATCGCCCGCACACAGTCCGAGTGTCTGCGTTGCTTCTGTTTCGGCGTTTCTGACCAGTGCAGTAGCAGTAGCAATTTGTTTGCGAGCCAATTGCCACCACCAACTGAGATAGGAATTTCGCCCGTGTCTCTGGATCCCAGCGGATCCTTCAACTTGCAAGACTCGTCATTTGCGCTCAATCAAGAATCGGTCGATTTCCGTGCGGCCAATAAGGAATTCCGACTCGATAGAAGAGTACAACAAGGCCAACCTCGTTTCTTGAAATATTACTTTTCACTACCTCGAAACTACCAAGGAGATTTGGTAAGTTTAATCACTTCCGGTTTACTTTAGTATTTTTTTCTAATTATTATTTTGTAAATTAGCTCAATAGTTTTGGCGGCTACATTCGATACTCAATTATGTACCGCATCTCTGCTTCTCCATCACCAACATCGTCACCCGATATTATTCTCAAGGGTAATGGTGTGACCATTACATATTCAAACCCTGAACCGATGCGCCCTGGCAGTGTAAATTCAGTGGATGTTCGATTCTGGGAGGTAAATGCATAATCAAATAAATGCTGAGTGTTTAATCGTTTCTGAGAAATAATTTTTTTTAAAGGGAACGTGGTCAATGCTCGATCCTAATCTCGATGCAAGTCGAGATGACATTATGACAGTGCTGCAAAACGTCGACAGTTTTCTAATCCGTGCCGTTTATGACGATAATTTCGTCGAATCGAGGTGAGTCAACTTAAAATCTACTTAATTTAACTTTTTCATAGTTTTTAAACTGCTTTGATGTTATATTTAGAAACACCCTTAGCTTTTTACAGAATGAAATTTTCATTATCAATGTAGATTGTAGGGGAATAACCCTAATGGTTAATGCCTTCATGCATATACAGTTGATTAAATCCTAAATTAGATCAGACGTCTAAAAATAGATGATTTGTAGCATCAAGATGTTGGGTTGGGATGTTAAAAAATAAAAAAAAAAATTCTGTGAAGTGCTCTGATGACATTTCGGTTTGGAATTAATGACAAAGCAATCTCATGGTCAAGCATTAGCTTTAATGTTATTTTGGATGTAAGTCAAGGTTTTGGACATTGCATTAGGTATTTTGGACGTGAGTCAAGTCCAAATTCCGTTACCTCTTTCAAAAGTAAGCGGAAATACTGTAACAGAATGTTATGATGCTAATTTTATATTTAAAAAAAAATTATTGTTAAAGATGATGTAACATTTTGATTGCAGTTTGATCGGATTCAGTTTGGACACAGCCGTGCCTCAACCCACTGGTCAACCACAAGCAGTGTACGTTGAACAGTGTACTTGTCCACCTGGTTACACCGGAAGTTCGTGTCAGAACTGCGCTTCTGGCTACTCCCGTGTCCAAACTGGACGTAATTTGGGCGAATGCAGACCGGCCCAAGCTTGTAACTGCCATGGTCATTCAGATAGATGCAACGATAGAGGAGAATGCGAAGTAATTGTATTTTTGTGGAGTTGTTTTGGATATTTTTTAAATGTTTGTTGTATAATTAGCGATGCGAAGACAACACTGAAGGTCGTCAATGCGAGCGATGTCGCCCGGGATTCTACGGCGACGCTCGTCGAGGAACTTCAGCTGACTGTCAATCATGCCCCTGTCCACTAGACCGTCCACCAAATCAGTTTTCACCAACATGCTTCCTTGACCAAGACGGACAAGTGACGTGCGAAGCATGTGACGAAGGTTACGGCGGCCGACGATGCGAGAAATGCTCACGGGGTTACCTAGGAGACCCACTCATTCCTGGAGATAGCTGTCGGCCTGGTTTGTTTTCACTTAAAATTATTGTTTTTCAATAATTGAAATTAACATTTTTGTCATTTATTTAATCCAGATGTTGCTCAATGTAACCCATATGGCAGTTCGTCTTCATCACCAAACCCAGTCACTGGACTTTGCGAGTGCAAGGTGAGGAAATGGGAAATTTCCTACAAAAAAATAATTTTTATTTTTCTAAACTGTTAAATTAATTATTACAGAGTTACGTAACTGGACCGAAATGCGGTGACTGCAAAGACTCATCGTTTTATCTCAATCCTCACTCATCTGGAGGATGTATCACTTGTTTCTGTATGGGAATTACACGCGGGTGTTCCAGTTGCGCTCTGTACAGATCACAAGTAAGTTTTGTGATACATTAAGCCTGAAATAATTCCTGAAATGTTTGCTATTTTTTTTTAAAACAGCAAAGGGTTACATTCGACCGTGACGATACTCAAGGATTTAGTTTAACAGCTTTAGATGGTAGCGAGAGCGTAGATCAAGATCTGGAAGTGAACACAGATCAACAGGAACTTGTGTACACCAATTTTTACTACTTGCCCAGAGGAAAGACATATTACTGGGAGTTACCTGCTCAATTTTTGGGAAATAAAGTGAGTTTGTTATGCTAAATTATTTTTACGACAGTTTTAATGTGAATTTATCTCGTAGATGACATCTTATGGTGGTTATTTAAATTACACCATTCGCTACAGTGGCTATCCCAGTGCATCTAGTCAAGACCCTGACATTCAAATTCAGGGAAATCAAATCACCTTAGACTACTTCCATCGCGAAAGACTAACACCAAACACTCCAAACACGATCACAGTACCATTATTTGAGCAAAATTGGCGGCGAAGTGACGGTCAGCAAACAACTCGAGAACATCTGATGATGGCTTTGGCCGATTTGAATTCCTTCGTCATTAAAGCGTCGTACAGCGAAGACGCGATTGAATCAGCGTAAGTTACCGATGAAAATGCACCAGTAGAAAGTTAATTGATTAATTTGTATTTATGGAAAACTTCAGCATTAGCAACATAATACTCGAAACGGCTGATGAAAATCCAACCGGTTTTCAAAGAGCGTATGAAGTCGAAAAATGTCAGTGTCCACCTGGATACAAGGGACTGTCTTGCGAGGAATGTGCTTCCGGCTACAAAAGAACTGGTGGCGGGTTGTATCTTGGGTTATGCGAACCGTGCTTCTGTAATGGACATTCGAGTGACTGCAATGCACAGACTGGAACTTGCAAGGTAAATTTAGTTTTAATAAATTTTTAAGGACACTTCTGGTGTTCCGGGTTTGAAATTTTACCACTCATGTGGTAAATGTCAATTAAATATTGAACCTCTGGCTAAACCGGAAGTGATATTTTTCCGCTCCGAATTTGTAAATTCGTTCTTGTAATTACAGAATTGTCAACACAACACTGAAGGCGATTACTGCGAAACGTGCAGACCCGGTTTCACCGGTGACGCTACTGGTAACACCCCGTACGACTGCTCGCCATCTGGCGGGGGAGAACACTGCCGATGCACCATTGAAGGTAGCGAGAGTCTGGATTGCGACGCTCGAGGCCAGTGTCAGTGCAAATTCCAAGTAGAAGGCAGCAACTGCGATCGATGCAAAGAAGGATACTTTAATCTCGAAGCGCAAAACCCCGAAGGATGCACTCCTTGCTTTTGCTCCGGTGTTGCCAACCGTTGCACGAGCAGTTCTTACTACCGTACTCAAATTCAAATACAAATGAGGGACAACCAGCCACATGACATCACACTGACTACAAGAAACCGTGAACGGGTAATCGTAGATGGAATTAACAGCTATCCGCATAGAAATGAAGTCAGTTTCCGAAGTTTCCCCCAATCGTCTTCTGCTGAAGAAGCCTTGTATTGGTCACTACCCGAACAGTTCGTGGGAAACAAGGTAAATAAATTTTTGAAAAAGTTGTAAGTAATTTATTAACGAGATTTTATGTTTTAGTTAACATCTTACGGTGGAGAATTTAAATTCGTTCAACGATATTTGTCGCAAAAACAAGGAGAATCGTACGATGCGCCTGATATCATCATTAAGGGTAAAGAAAATACGTTAGTGTACACAGCGCAGTTGCCACTGCATCCAGATGAAGGACGTCAAAATATTATTGACATGCACGAAGTAATTGAATTTGTCAAACGATATTTTTAAAATTGTGATTTGCAATTTTTTTATATTTTAGTCTGTGTGGGAGTTAGCTGAAGATAGAAGAACGAGACCCGTTTCAAGAGAACAATTCCTCGCTACTCTTGCTGACATCGATTCCATTTTAATCCGTGCTTCATTTAACACCCGAATGCTGGATTCAGTTCTGGGAGATGTGTCTTTGGATTCTGCTGTACCCGGTAACACCGGTCAAGAGCTGGCCACTGCAGTTGAGCAATGTTCTTGTCCTCCTGGATACACCGGATTGTCTTGTGAAGTAAAGTCAACAATTATTTGCTTTACAACAATTTGTTTTAAAATATTATTACATTTTAGGAGTGTGCAACCGGTTACGATCGTGATCCAAACGGACGTTGTGTACGATGCAACTGTCACGGTCATTCGTCGTTCTGCGATCCCAACACTGGCTTATGCTCAGTAATTAGTCATTAGTAAAACAAATTGAACTATTACTAAACATTTGTATTGAAATTCAGCGCTGTGACCATAATACCGATGGATTTTCATGTGAGAAATGTGCAAGAGGGTATTTCGGAGACGCAACCAGGGGAACCCCGGATGACTGTCAACCGTGTCCATGTCCCTTAACGAACCCCGAAAATCAGTAAGTTAAAATGACGTAAGAATAAAATAGTGATAAAATGTACGTTTTTTAAAAAGATTCTCATCAACATGTCGCTTGGATTCTGACGGCCGTGCAACTTGTGACGCATGTCGTGAAGGATACGCAGGAAGAAACTGCGATCGGTAATTTTCACAAAACAAAAGCATCACACAATGAAATTAAAATTTTCAACATCAACAGGTGTGCAGCCGGATACCAAGGCGATCCATCTCAACCGGGTGGATCTTGCAGAGCAGTAGGTAAATAACGAGAAATTCAGACACTTTTCTGTTTATACTTAAGTTATTATTTATTTTATATCTGAATATGACTATTATGATATTTTTCTTGTGCTTTTGGTGCTGAGTTGTTACTGGGGGTGGGCTTTGAATTTGTTGTTGTTCAGCTCTTGTGGAGATTACGCCACATCAGATTGAAACCTACGAGGGTGCGCACGTGAATTTTACCTGTTCTGTCCGGAGCGATGAGTTCTCGGTGGTGCATTGGTTCCGACCCGGCGGAGTGCCTTTGCCGAGTCATGCTCGCGAGCATAAAACGCTTACAGGCAGCGTGCTGCAGTTCCAGAGCGTTTGTCGCAGTGACCAAGGGTGGTACACTTGTCACGTTACCACTATAAGTGATGGCGGTGTCGCCGGAACGCAGTTGATAGTGGTCGAGGGTAATGCATCTGTCGTCTCCGTACGTTGTGACTCTTCTGTTTTTTTCTGTTTATTTGAATTGTGGCGCGCATCTGCTTCGTGTGACGTATTCAAAGTATATTTCGCTATATTAAAAATGTCATTTGTAAATATTCACTAACAATATCATGTTATTCTAAGTTCATTTCGAGGGTTTTTGCCAAACAATTAATATGCAAATGTCATTTAGGTGGACCGAGCATCAGTATACGAATGGAAGAACCGCGAGTTGTTCGAATCGAAGAAGGACATTCGACGACGTTCAGATGCACAGCTGAAAGCCAAGTAATAATAAAATATTTTTCTGTGATAACTTATTACAAATTATTATTTTATTAGGGAACACCTACAATCACATGGACTAAAGATGGTGATAGACTCCCAGATCACGCTTACGTGCGTGACGGCACTTTGACCATATCCAGTGCACGCCAAGAAGATTCTGGCACATACGTTTGCAGAGCGACAGATGCGTATGGACAATCAGAAGACAGAGGAACTCTTCTAGTCACATGTAAATTATTGCACTTTAATGCAGAAATCGTATTCTTTTGTTCAATATTTATACTGATGACGTGGTAACTTTTATTGCTCATAAGCTTGCCTTTTTTTATTGGACCAAAGTGGTAAATTGCTATCTTTTAAGAATCCTTCATTAATAATAATAAATCCAGCAATTTAAACGATATTGTTGATTAACTCTCTTTTTTCTTTTCTTTTCTTAAAAATAGCTGGTACTCTACAGCCACCTTTCGAAGAATCCCCGAAAGCCTGGATCGACCCGCGCTTCATCGAAGCCCAAGTCGGAGAATCGATCGAGTTCCGTTGCTTGACCCAAGGACTCCGTAATCCGTCACTACAATGGACGGCTGGTCCGGGCGGTCAGTTAAGTCCCCACAGCTCGTTCCACAACGGCGTCTTCCGCATTCCATCAGTGCGCAAATCAGATCAGTCAGAATACTTCTGCACAGTCACTTCCGAAGCTGGAACCGAAAACATTCGCACAATTTTGTACGTCATAGGCGATGACGAACCGGTCACAAACCCAGGACCGTTCCCTACTCAAAGACCACCAAGTCCCGGACCGCAGACCATAATTTCCCCTTCGTCGATGTCACTTCGCGCCGGCGAAACTGCACAATTCACTTGCCGTCCAGACTCATCAAGTGACCGAGCCCGAATTTCTTGGTCGCGATCTGGTGGTCAACCCTTACCCCGAACAGCCGAAACCATCGACGGCACTCTGATAATTTCTAACTGTGACGCATCAATGTCCGGAACGTACATTTGCTCGGTCACATCGAGCACCGGCATCGCCTACGCGCAAGCGCAGCTCGACATCGTCTCCGGCGGCGGTCAACCGTCGGCGCACTGTCAACCAGAACAACAAACGGCTTCTATAGGACAAACGGTCGAAATGAGATGCGAGGTCAGCGGTAGTCCACGACCCACGGTACGATGGTCTAAATCCGACCACCAGATGAACCCAGCTCATGAAGTAATAGATAATCTTCTGAGAATACCAAATGTGAGCGTCAGAGATCGCGGTGTTTACATTTGCATCGCTGAAAACTCACTGGGAAGAGCACAGGCTGTGACTACGTTAGAAGTCGTCCGTAAGTTGCTACGCCACACAGTAGTCAGCACGTGAACTAATTTCAATAATTATTTACAGAACGGTATCCACCAGCCATTGAAATCCTTCCGGGAACAATCGAAGAAGTGAGACGTGGTGGTGATGCCATGTTCATGTGTCGGTCAACTGGAGGAACCCCATCACCGAAGATAACGTGGGCAAGAGCAGATGGAAGACCTTTGCCGCGAAGTGCCGAGTTGTTGAGTGGTGACACTGTTTTAAGGTATTGAAATTTTTTCCACTAAAAATTTAATTTCATGTAATAAATGATAAATGATTTGTTTTTGTTAAGGTTTACTCGCGTTGTGGGCGATGAAGCCGGACAATACGTGTGCACAGCTGAAAACGACGCCGGAATGATCACTGCAACAGCTACTCTTACAATTCTAGGTTCAGTTAGACCGTTGTCTTTGCTTGAGTCCAGTAAGCTTTGTAGATTTTAATATAGTATTAAGGCGCTAGCGTACGTTAAACTAGTTCGTTTGTTGTTGTTTATCTGGATTTTGTGTATAACTAAATGAGGAATTGAGTGATTTTAACTTAATGGGCATATTTCTGTTTTGTTTAAAGGATTGCCAGTTGTCAAGATTTCTCCATCCAGTCCGTACACGGTTGCTTTTGGGCAACGCGTGCATTTAGAATGCAGAGGCGAGGGTGATCCAACGCCAAGTGTGAGTTGGAAAGCGCCCGAAAGAAGGCACGAATTCGGCATTTCAGGGCCGCCTCTTCCTTCTGCAACTCGGGAAACTCCAGGAATTGCGATTTTGGAAATCAATCAAGCAGCGTTGCATGATTCGGGAGAATACATTTGTTCTGCACGAAATTCAGCTGGTACAACGGAGCAGAGATTGCAGCTGATTGGTAATTTTGTAAAACTCCTCATTTTCGAAATTTGCAAATACAAAACGGAAATTAATTGATTGCAGTTGAAGGAAGCCCACTTACAAACCCAGGGGCAGGCACAGGTGGAGACGAATTCGTAGTGTCTGTTGGATCCAGAGCCGAATTCACGTGTTATGTATACGGTAATGTTGAAAAATTTACCTTAAATCACTTCATTAACGTTTTAAATGGTATTTTTAGGAAGTGACGTAGGCCGTTTGTCTTTCACTTGGGTGCGAACCGATAATAAGCCTCTACCAGTTGGCCACACGATGAAAAATGGACACTTGACCATCGAGCACGTCCGCAAGGAAGATGCTGGCGAATATTCGTGCCTTATTTCCGAAGATGGAATAGTCATCAATGCGCCAAAGAAAGTGCTGCATGTTGTGGGTAAGTTATTTTATTTTAACATTGTTTTGTAATTGAAGATATCGAATGGTGAGATTAGTTTTTATTTTTTTGCTTAAATTAACCAGGAAAGAAAGGTAAATATGTTAGTTTTGTAAATTAAAATTGTTTTAATAGTTTTTTTTAACACATTAAATTCTTTATTATTAATGCGCACAAAGGTGCCAGAGGTAAATTATTTAGGCTTAACTATAACCAAAATGTTAAGATTTATAATTTTATAAATTTCAGTTCCCCCGAGATTGTCCCTCAATCCAACGCGACAAACAACTCGTCCTGGTGACTCAGTTTACATTCATTGCACTGCCGAAGGAGACGAGCCAATTAGCATAGAGTGGAGCAGAGTGGGTGGTAGCTTCGGTGCTAACACTTTTGCTAGTCAAGGTTTACTTCAGTTCCGCGGAATTGCAATTCCGGATGCGGGACGATATATGTGTACGGCAAAGAATCCCGCCGGACAAGCGGACGGAGTGGCTGAAGTTTTCGTCAATGGTAAGTTGGGTGTTAAGACTATTAGGAAAAAAATGGATAAGTGACAATATTTTGTGAAAATTAAATTTCCATCAAATAATCATTATCATACAATTTCTTTTCCTTGATATTTAATGCTGCCAGGAACACTGGCTGCAATGCAAAGACCTTATTACTTTTACCCAAAGAGTAAGTGCTTCTTAAACTGCATTTTGGAGAAGGTTAAAATAACACTTCAATAAAAACCGGAAGTGGTTTTTAACTTGTCTCCATATTTCTCTCTTGGTGTGAAAATCAATTTTCTTTTTGAGTTTGTTATTTATTTATTTATTTACTGATTTTAATTTTTTACTATTATTTCTTTTTTTTTTATCATTATTATTATTTTGCTTGGCTTGTTTTGACTAGATATTGGTGCTGGTGGGGATTGCGCTGATTCTGGAGAACCTTGCGTCGTTCAACCTGACTGCTTTGGTGGCGCTTATTCATGCACTGGTATCTTTATTCAGTTCGCTTTATTTCAATCATTTACTTTCTCATTAATTCATTTTAATTTTTTATGTAATTTTTAACGTTTTAATTTGCACTTTTTGCTACACCATTATTCCCCTGAATACTAGAATTAATACTCATTTTGAATTTACAGAGGAACCCATCATCAACATTCCAAATAGGGAATTAAATGTATTTTTGGGTTCTGCTGTTGACTTGCCGTGCGAAGTTCGTGGCACTCCTACTCCAACAGTGATGTGGAGTAAAGAGGGAGGTGAATTGCCATTCAACAGTCGAATCGTAGAAACCAATCTTCGGTAAACCATAAATAAAACATAAACATTGTTTTTTTTCTTCTTCAACTATGACTTTTTTCAACAGAATCACGAACGTTCACGTCGAGGACGGCGGAACGTATTACTGTATTGCCACGAACGATGCCGGATCAAGCCGAGATTACGTCATTCTCCACGTCAGAGGTTAGTAAAACTCAAAATAAAACATACGAATTAAATAACTGCTTGTCATTATTAGGATTATCAACACTATCCGTACGAATTACTCCGAGCCTCGATGTGGTTCGAATGGGCGACACATTGGATGTCTCTTGCGACGTTTCGGGCGATCCATCAGCGGACATTAGGTGGTCTTACGTTGGAGGCCCTCTACCTCAAAACGCTCAAACTGGAGGCAATTTACTCCGCATAACAAATGTTCAAGCTGAAAACGGTGGTATTTACCAATGCCAGGTTAATACGTACCAAGGAGCATTTACGGAAGATTATGTGTTGTCAATACAAGGTACGGACAAGACTAATTTAATACAGTAGTTTCTAAATGCACTTTAATATCACTGATCGGGATTATTCACTTAACCAACTACTTCATTTTCTTTTCTGTGCGTTCTTATTTTTCTTTATGGTGGAATTACGTTAAATAAGTAAGATATTTCTTCTCACGATTTATCATAGTAATTTGTAGGAAATTTTATCACTTAATTAATGTTTCTAATTGGAATTAACGCTGTAATTTTAACACAGATTTGCCATCACTGCCACACGTTGTTGACGATAAAAAAGTGGAGACACGAACAGCGGAGTTTGGCTCAACTGTTGTCATGGATTGCCGAAGTAATTTACGTCCACCGGTCAGCTACACCTGGATTCGAGAAGGCAATTTGCTTCCTGCCGACGCTGTCATTCAAGGCTCTGTACTCACGATTCCCGACGTAAGAGCTGAAGATGCGGGAACATACGTTTGCACTGCGACTAATTACGAAGATAAAGTTAGCATCCCTAATGTACTAACAGTGATTGGTAAGTAATGAAGAAATTCGAATATTTTTACACACAAAACGTGATATTATTTCTATCTTATTATTATAGGCGTTATTCCTCGATTTGCTCAGTCGCCAAGCTCTTTCATGGCGCTTCCTCAGTTGCCAATGGCCTATTTGGTTTTCGACATTGAAATTTCGTTTAAACCCGAAAGCCTCGACGGTCTCATTCTCTACAACGGCCAGAAGAAAGGCGGTGGAGGAGACTTCTTGTCTCTCGGCTTGAATGATGGATTTGTTGAATTCCGATTCGACGTCGGTTCAGGTCCTGCACTCATTCAGAGTCCGGACCCGATTGAAGTGAACTCTTGGCATACTGTTAGAATTGCGAGAAACAAGAGAGAAGGTATAAACTTTAAAAACAAATTCACAGACAGTGTTACCCAAATCTAAATCTTTAATTTATTTCGTAAAACTAGGGATGTTGGCAGTCAACAATCAAACAGTAGTTAATGGTAGTGCACCAGGCACTTTCCAGGGTCTGGATTTGAACGAGCCTTTGTACGTGGGCGGTGTACCTGACTTTAACAACATCCATCGCCAGTCTGGTTTCACTCACGGATTCACGGGTAACTTCAAAGTTAAAATTAGAAATCGTAAATTTCATTGATTTTAAACCTCAACAGGGTGCATCAGCCGATTGATCATTTCCGGCTCTAACAGACAATTAATGCACGACGCCGAAATTACATCGGGTGTTACAAACTGCAACACATGCGCAGTCAATCCGTGCAGTCATGGTGGAACGTGCCAAGAAGCGCATTCTCCCAATGGTTTAGTTTGCATTTGCAGTCCTGGATTTTCAGGTCCCACTTGCAACGAGGTGGGCAAAGCCTGTTATCCGGGCGTGTGTGGTATGGGAAGATGCATCAATCGGGTGGAAGGTGGCTTCGACTGTCATTGCCCGTTTGGAAAGGCGGGTGAAAGATGCGAGCGAGGTTTGTTGGTTTAACCTCTTTTGAGATTTATTTAAGGAGAAATTATTTATTATTTTATTTTTACAGACATCACTATTTACGAGCCTGCATTCCGGGATGACGCGTTTGTCGCATATCCAACACCAAACACCAGAGCTTTAAGACACCTCAAAATAGCCACTCGAGTGAAACCCAGAGACGTTAAAGATGGAGTCATCGTTTATTGCGGGCAAAGTGAGAACGGTCAAGGAGATTTCATCTCTCTAACGTTGAGGAATAAGAGAATAGAATTCCGCTTCGACACCGGGTCTGGACCTGCGGTCATCCAGAGCAAGGAGGAAGTGAAGGAGAACGAATGGGTTGAAGTGAAGGCTGAGAGAAACCACAGAGAAGGATCGCTCATTGTGAATAATGGCGAAGAGATGAAGGGAAGATCGCAAGGACACACCAGAGGACTTAATTTACACTTGCCATTGTATGTTGGTGGTATTGATAATCAGAAAATCACGATTAATCCTCTTGTTGAAGTTGACCATGGGTTTGATGGATGCATTTCACATGTAAATAAATTGGATTTTAGTATGTAGATGAATTTTATTAACCTATTTTATTTCTAGATGGAAGTTAGTGGTGTCGAAGTCGATTTAATCAACTCAATCGTTGATTCTGCAAATGTAGAAGACTGTGGTGGACAGAATGCGTGCGATAGACATCCGTGTTCAAACGGCGGAATTTGCAGAGATATTGGGCCTAAACCAACAGATTACCAATGTACTTGCAAACCAGGTTACCGAGGCACCAACTGTGAGATTGAAGACGATTTGTGTCACGGCGTTAAGCGATGTCTTAACGGTGGAACGTGCGAAAGCACAGGAAATACCTACAAATGTCACTGTACGAAGTATTACAGTGGACGTAACTGTGGAGAAAGTAAGTTTAGAATTTCTTATTTTTCTTATTTTTATTTTTCTTATTATTTTTTACTTGAAATAGAATTAGTGTTCAGCGAAAGTGTCCAGTTTCTCAACGATGGATATTTGGAGTTACCCCGAGATTTAATGCCTCATTCGTCAAGCACTACAGCGGAAGTGATGTCAATGCAATTCAAAACTAACGAAGCAAATGGTTTGATTTTCTGGCACGGCCAGAAACCTGACACCGACGGAAAGGGAAAAGACTTTATCGCAGTCGCTGTTGTCGATGGATATCTTGAGTTTAGCTTTGCCTTAGGAAATGGTCCTGCAGTCATTCGGTCTCCAGTTCGCGTTGATGATGGAAATGATCACAAAGTGGTCTTCAGAAGGTTTGTTTAACAACCAACTTCAGGTAAAATTACAATTCTTTGATGTGTTTTTTTTTTTTAAATTAAGGCTTGGAAAGGATGGGAATTTCGAATTGGACAATGTTTTCACCGAATACGGAGAAACCCACGGTGTTCTTCAGATGCTAAATGCAGCAGGAAACATTTACTTAGGTGCTCTTTATAGTGAAATCAATGCAACAAGATACTTATTATTTCTATTTTAGGTGGTGTCCCTGATTACAAACTCATGACGGGAGATCGCTACAATGACACTTTTGTCGGTTGTTTGAGCGATCTTCAAATTCAAGAAAACGATCCATTGAATCTGCAATCCAGATCAATATCTGGACGCAATGTAGCAAATTGTGATAGGTGAGCAAAAAGTCTTAGGTTAAACTGAGACTTTAGTCACAAAATTCGTTTCTCTTTATAGTACCGGGAGTGGAATTCAGAACTACGAACACAGCGACAACCGTATTGAATAAGAAATAAATCATCCTTGGTACTTAGTTACTTAGTTTTGGTTGTAGTTAGCCTTCCACATTTAGTTTATATTCAGAAACTAGCAACAAGCCCTCTTTTTGTGGAAGCTGGCTCGGTATACTTCAAGTTTCATACAAAAAAAAAATATATACAAAAAAAGTTTACAAAAAAAAAATTCGAACAAAAAGTAAATGTTACTACATTCTATAGATAAAAGCATTTGTTGTTCATTAAATTGTTGTTATTTTATAAATATATTGTATGTATAGGAACGAGAAACACATTTGGCACTTGAAAAATTTCAACACGGTTATCAAAACAAATGGCAATACAACTTTTCAAAGACTACGTGCAATAAAATTCATACAAATCGTGCCTTGGCATATGTAATAATGTTATTTTATTTTTGGTTTGCTTTCACTTTTTTGCCAAGTACAATCTCAACAGAGTGGGAACTTTTCAAACACTGCCAATTAACGAATTAAATAGTTGGTCAAGTTTCGGCTGAGGTAGCCAAGTCCGTAGTCGTTGCAGATACACTTCATTGCACTGCCGTCGGGCATTGCCTAGTCCAAATTCATCTGTGACAAATGTAATTTGAAAGCTTAGCTACCAAAGTCTACACATGTAAAGAAGATTGTGCCAATTCTCTTTCCTTTTTCTAAATTTGTGCTGATTTAATGGTGCTATGATAGTTGAAGCGGATCAAATTGTAATAAGCGGCTCCTCTGCCTTTTTATTATCAATATGTCCCTTGCTGTATGATAAGAGTGTTTTCTTTTAGATTTTATATAAAATGGATGAAAAGGTACCGCTATTAAAGTACTAATATTAATGATATTGTGTGGTAAAAAGAGCTGAAACAACAATCGTTTTATTTTATTTTTTCTTTATTTCTTCCGCAAGATTTAGTTCGTTGTATTTTACCGCACATGACTGAATAAATTTTTATTACAAAAAACTTTCTTCTCTTTATTAACAATTTGGTTGCATATTGATGTGAGTTTCCGTTAATTTCAGCTAATTGTTTTTGGTTCACCGACTTTAATTCTCTCAAGAGTTGACATTCACTATTTCAAAATGCCCTCCTTGCACACTCAGGTATTAATTATTTCCAGAGCCATCTTTGGGCAAATATCAGAAATATGAGGAAACTAGAGTTTGTGCTTTATTAAACCGAAACGTGCATTCCAAAACAACAATAGCTAATTACTTATATCTCTAGAAAAAACAAGATTTATGTGTGGGCTTTAACTTTGTGAAAGCCATTTGACCCATTTTACTTAAAGGTTATACCTTTTTTCCTTTCCCCCTTTTCCTCAATTGTACTCTCTTTTTTTTTTTTTTATATATTATTTTTGCTCTTTTAATTTTGCTCTTAATCCGGTATTCTTGACTTAACAACTGGTCAGTGGATTATCTGGGTGAGGGTCGGTGCAGCTTGACCCATAGAAAACAATAGCGAGCACTGGTGAGGAATTCTCTCATCTGGTAAAGAAATCACTCACCATCAAAAGTTTAACTTTGAAAACAACTTCACCTTCAATAACGTGTAAAAACATTCAGCCTAATTAATTTCTGATTTAATGAAACCAAACTCACAGTTCTCAAATTCGTTCAATAGATTATTTTTTTCCTAACAATTGATTATGATAGTTATCTTTGAACTAAATTACAAAAAATACTCCCATTTTACTCGCCTTTTTGATTTTTCCTTACAGTGGATGACCTAATAGTTTTACTTTGATTTTGCAATAACGTTTTTTCCCCTTATACATATTTCTTGAAAGCTGATCATTAAAGAGGAAAAATAGGAAGTAAATTTATAAAGCATCAAATTAACTCTGACTGCATTTTTACTTGATGAAATAGAAGCTGAGATGCTTATTATAGTATAACCCAAATTCTTTCTTTTATGAATTTTTCAGTTTACTGTTTTCTTTGAATAAAAGGTTTGGTTTTAGAACTTTGAAAAAGGAAAGGAAATTTAAATAAATAACTGAACGCTACCAGGATGTAAACATTTTTTTGCTAAAGAAGGAAAAGCATCTACCATCACTTAGCAATTAAACTTGCTTCTGAATTAATAAATTACATCTAAGTTCACTTGCATTTTAAGTCTAATGTATAAATGTTCAGGAAAAGTCAAATGAGAAAATATTTTACAATGTGCCTGGTGAATATTTTATTGATAGTCAGTAATAAGCTATGCAGAGAAGCACTGTTTTGCGTTTTACATAAAAATTTCTAAATTTCTCTACATCAAAATTTGTAACTACAATATTCAATTTTAAATTTGAATATCTTAATCCATATTTTAATAATCATAAAACAATTGCTGTATTTGCAATATCTAAAGTCATTATCTAATACCTCTGTAAATTTAATTAACTTCTCCTTAATACAAAATACAAAATATAAAACAATAAATCCATTCTTCCTAACCTTATCTAACACGTTAACCACTGGGTGTATCCATCACGACTTATTTAATCTCTCTTGCACTCATTTTAACACCTTTTTGTGGCTATACATTTTCCAAATGAAGCAGTACAGATTTTTTTATCCGATGCTCAACTATTGTTGGCAATCAAAGTGCGGAAATTTCGTAAAGAAAAAAAATTGTGAAATTAAAAGGAAATTTGTAGGCCGAAACCCTGAGGCGGCAATGTCCTGTCGATATACAGACAAACCGACTACATAAGTGAAAAAAAATTTGTTCAAACATACACACGATTCCCTTTGTGTACCACGCCTAGTTGAACGACCTTAACTGCGTTCGAGGAAGATGGAAAATTTAGAAATCGGTTCCGCAGCCGAAACGACCCGAGGCAAGGGCGGGGACAGGCGATGAGGGCCATTCACTTCTCTTTCTGCTCGCCGGCTGGCCACGGTCATCACGACAGAGAAAGTTTGATCCCTCCTACTCCGAAAAAGTGTGGCACGTGATATGAAATGTAGGCCAAGTTGTTGGCGTTTATATTTGTGGTATAAAAGGATAGGAGGTTCAGTGTTGAGCACAGTTCTGTTTAGCTCCAGAAAACATGAAGTGTTGGGTAATTATGCATTCTTATTTACTCCGTATTAATTAAGAGATTTGTACATTTAGATTATTTTATCAAAGGTTTAAGTATAAGTGGTGTTGGTGTTAATAGTGTGTTGGTGTAGTTTGCTAGAAAATTGGATATTTCAATAGAAAACAAATATATAAAATTGGCACATTAAAAATGTTTGATCAAAAATGTTTAGAAAATAGACAAAAATGTTATTTATTTTTTATTATTGTTTTTGTCTAATTATTTAACTTGACTTCTCTCCTATCTCATCCCATATAAGAATGTTAAAACCCTTACTGAGATCTTGGGAGATCTTTTGATTGTTCTAAGTGAGTTGAGTTTTTATTTTGCAGGCAACATTTGCATTAGTGCTGGGCATTACGGCCATTGCATTGGCTGCTGAAGAAACAAAGAAAGAAAAAAGAAATGATGCTGAGAAGAAAGTAAGATCATCAGACTATGTGGGACATCACCAAGCAACTATAACCTCCTACAAGAAACCATCTTATGGAGATGAAGACCATGATGATGATTATAAACCTGACTACAAGCCAGACCACAAGCCAGACTACAAACCAGACTACAAACCTGACTACAAGCCAGATTACAAGCCTGACTACAAACCTGACTACAAGCCTGATTATAAGCCAGACTACAAGCCGGACTACAAACCGGACTACAAACCTGACTACAAGCCTGATTACAAGCCTGATTACAAGAAGCCAGATTACAAACCTGATTATAAACCAGAATACGAACCTGATTACAAGCCAGCTTACAAACCTGTTCCGGAATACAAACCTCCTAAAGTCTACAAGGCAAAACCAAGTTATGGTTCTGAATATGAAAGTGATGAAAAACCTGATTATGAACCAGAATACAAACCAGAGCATAAGAAACCAGAATACAAACCTGATTACGAACCAGATTATAAACCGGATTACAAGAAGCCAGATTACAAACCAGACTACAAGCCAGAATACAAGCCTGATTACAAGCCAGATTACAAGCCTGAATACAAGCCTGAGTACAAACCTGAGTATAAACCAGATTACAAGCCAGAATACAAGCCAGAATACAAGCCAGATTACAAGCCTGAGTACAAGCCTGAGTACAAACCTGAGTACAAACCTGAGTACAAACCTGAGTATAAACCAGATTACAAGCCAGAATACAAGCCAGATTACAAGCCTGAATACAAGCCTGAATACAAGCCTGAGTACAAGCCTGAGTACAAGCCAGACTACAAGCCAGATTACAAGCCAGACTACAAGCCTGAATACAAACCTGAATACAAGCCTGAATACAAGCCTGAATACAAGCCAGACTACAAGCCTGATTACAAGCCAGATTACAAGCCTGAGTACAAGCCTGAGTACAAACCTGAGTACAAACCTGAGTACAATCCTGAGTACAAGCCTGAGTATAAACCAGATTACAAGCCAGAATACAAGCCAGACTACAAACCAGAATATGAGCCAGATTATAAGCCTGACTACAAGCCTGACTACAAGCCTGACTACAAGCCTGAATATAAACCAGACTACAAACCAGACTACAAGCCAGATTATAAACCAGATTATAAACCAAAGTATGAACACAAGCCAATGCCTTACAAAGGTGATTCACCGAAGGCATATGGGTATGGATATCATACTGTTACATACGAAATTAGGCCCCACTTTGATCATTATTCCAAAAAATCATATTAATAGTCAGATGGTCAAAGTATGTAAATAAGAACTGGAATATTCATTATAATAATTATTTATACAAAACTATAAATAAAGCAATTATCAAATAAATTTTAAATACCTTACCGTAATGAAGTTATTTTATTTATTATCATAAATTATTATGTAATATAAAATTTACCTTAAAAATATGATATCAAAAAATCTTTATTGGCATTACTTTTACATTTCCCAACAACCACAGATTGTTAGTAGTTCGAGTCTAAACTCCTATGTAATGCAAAAGTAATTGCTCAGAACTATTTTTTATCATCTATCATTAGGCTATATGGTAATAACTACATCCAAAACTTATTAGGCATGTATTACAATAGTACCAAAACGCGTAACAAGTAATTATCTGTGCTTTTAGTTTTAGTTTTTTCTTCATCGTTAAACATTCTGTCCAATGTTTTATATCGAATGTTAAGTGTACCGTAGGTACAGTACCATACTGATACTGGTCCACACACAACCTTTGGTAGTACGCTACGAATAAGTAAGTCAAAACAAGATTTACCATCACCTAAACAAATTAGGTACCGTACACCATTTGTAAGTACCTAATATTTCACTTTTTACACAAATAAAAAAAATGTACAAACAGAACAACAACCACACCAATCCCATTGTTCAATGAGCATCGTTCTTTCGGCGCATTTGAGTTCAAGATTGCATTTCACTCCGTCGCAGTAATTTTTCTGGCATACAATTGCACTTGTAGGCTGTATTTGCATAAGTTCAAGCGCGATAAAGGTAAGTAAGACAAAAATAAAGAAAAAAATCGAAATACCTGTGTAATAGCTTTATTGCAATCGGTACCATATATCGTTTACCAGTTTCATGTTGACGGGATTTTTATGTGAAAGACTAATTGACAGACTGACTTGTGAGTTATTTGGCTCTCAATATCGCAACTAACAGTAAGATGTAAAAAAAATAATACTGAAAACTTTGTAAACTTGAAGAAAATTAAATTAGAAAACAAGGTAATAACATAATTTGACATTTTAGCATTATTAAAATTAAAATCATAAAACATAAATTTTAGATAAAATAAGATAAAAACCAAAAGTAATTGCAAGATGTGTTGTGCCTATCATTTGTACCTAATTTAAGCCTTTTAGTGCATGATTAGTGTTGCTGTATGCTTTCATTCTTAATGTCTTATCCTTTGTGATTGTTGCTTACAATGATATGCTGTATCAAATGGATGACTATTGTTAAGAGTTTTCTTTGTAACTGAAGATGCATTATTAAATCAGTGAAGCATCAGCTTCGCTCAAGGCAACACCTCTCTTGATTCTCTCTCTTTCTACTTTATTTTTTCTCTCTCTCTTTTGTCGGCAGCTTCTTTTTCTTCTTCTTCTTCTTCTTCTTCTTCTACTTTATTCTCTCTCTCTTGGCGGCTTCTTCTTCTTCTTCATAATTTTTTCATTAATTATGAATTATGAATAGAGAAGTGCAAAAAGGCTTTCTTCTTCGCAGGCACGTGCTAGCCAGAAGTAAATTTACTTTGTAAATTTTAGTTCGGCATATGTGATGCTCAAATTCTGCAAGGATGTTCGATGTTAAAAAATTGTTACTATTGTTTTGCGATTCCAGATAACTGCAGCGTCAATTGCTTTTAATTTTGTTCTGTTACATTTGCTTATCTGAATGCCATATGTTTCCAGATAATTTATCTCCCACTAAATTTCAACTTTGACACATGTAAACAACACAGCCTACAATTTAACACTGATCTTATTTAGCTAATATACAATATATACAATTTCAAACTACCACTTTCACAATACACGTTTTTTCAACGTTATAAATCGCCAATACAATATTATTCTCATTCCAACATAACCCATCTTTTCGATTTATACAACTCTTGTATTGAATAAACTACTTGTAACTACGCCTCCATTGCGATTTCTTCTATTTTACTATCTATAGGGGGTCACGTTTATTAAATCAACAAATCAAAACTACATTTTAGGGATAAGAGTGTAGCATCTTGAAGAGAACTTAGTAAAAAACACACTAAGTCAGACACGAAAAGGAAATGTCGGGTTATCAGAGGCCTCGAGTGGAATAAAGACTCTTAAAGAATGGCACTGGATTATAGAAGGCCCCAATGCTGTGATGCTGGGATTCTGCAACTCATCTTCGGCCATTTCGCTAATTTTTCAATTTCTCTATATTGGTGTCAAAAATTTAGTGAAAAAATTTATACCCCTACACATGTAGTTTCAAGCCCCAAAAACTAAATTTTAACCTCTGCATTTCTCATTAAAATTGTTATATTCATCTAATTTCAACTCTACACACATGATTTTATCTCCCAATAAATTTAAACTTTGACCACATGTAAACAACACAGCATACAATTTAACACTAGCTGCATTCAAAAAGATGTGTGTTAAGTGTGTTAAGTGTGTTGTGTTAAAAAAATGACGTCAGTTCCGCTTAAGATGTGTGTTACAACGTTAAGACAAGCACA